>CM062297.1:663677983-663753739 GCA_031216915.1 Pictodentalium vernedei | reverse complement strand
TCCAGAATAGGGGCACTAGCTACTGAGGACATCACAGAACATTGTTCCCTTCCCAATTGAGATGGGCCCAAAATGTCTCCGCCCCCAACAACCGCGTCCGAACAAGGAACAACACCCCGACAACCCCAATGAACACGGCGATCACCTGGAGGATTACTGCACAAACGCAAGGTCTCGCACTGATCCTCCGAGAGCAACGACATTAAGGTCATGGCCACCTTCCAATGAGCGAGACAACCTGGTGAGTTTGCTAGTAAAAAACTAAATACAAGGTAAAAAGCCCTTACAAGCATTAGCTTCACTGCATCTGAAATAATACGACGTTTACGCAAGGTTATAAAAATTTTCCGAAAGATTGAACACGTAACAGAGCAATTGTTTTTTTTTATTACTGTTATGCAAGGTTCGAGGGACAAGGATGTCACCCATAACGGACTCGAAAAGAAAAGAACATGCTGAAATATCAATAGTACATGAAACAGATGCACTAGAATCTGGCGGAATGAGACGCCTTTTTGCAACCCGGACTGCTACTGATTCTAAAATGTAATCATAGGTTGACTATTGACAACTTCATATGATTTTGGAGACATCACACAGTCCAACGCACACACTGCTAATTTTGCTGAGAACACCTGGAGAACCAAGATGGCTGTGCTTGGGGTGAAGCCCCACTGCGACCCTCCAGCGATTGCCAAGGCCTAAAGTAGAAGGATAGGACTGAGGGTCGTAGAAAACCTCCGCACCACCAACCACTTCACACGCACTATCACCACGAAGAAGGCTTTCAAACATCTGATCCCAGGCAGATTCATTATCCCTGAAACCCTTTACCGTCTCAAACACCCAATCAACATGAAAATGACTATCAATCACCGGATTATAATTGTTACCCACAGTCACGATCTTAACCCCATCACTCTCACCTTTTGTTTCGATGTCACCGGATTGTAACTGTTACCAGCAGTCACGACCTTAACCCCATCACTCTCACCTTTTTGTTTCGATGTCTGTTGCAAGCCCCCCCCCCCCCTCCTTCAGCCACGCCTCAAGACTATCGTCGTGCAGCTCCAGAATAGGGACCCTAGCTACTGAGGACATCACAGAACATTGTTCCCTTCCCAATTGAGATGGGCCCAAAATGTCTCCGTCCCCAACAACCGCGTCCGAACAAGGAACAACACCCCGACAACCCCAATGAACATGGCGATCACCTGGAGGATTACTGCATAAAAGCAGGGTCTCGCACTAACCCTCCGACAGCAACGACATTAAGGCCATGGCCACCTTCCAATGGGCGAGACAACCGGTGAGTTAGCTAGTAATAAACTAAATACAAGGTTAATAGCCCTTACAAGCATTGGCTTCACTGAATTCGAAATAATACGACATTTACGACCTTAACCCCATCACTCTCACCGTTTGTTTCGATGCCTGTGGCAAGACCCTCCCCCTTCAGCCACGCCTCAACACTATCGTCATGCAGATCAATAATAGGGACACTAGCTACTGAGGACATCACAGAACATTGTTCCCTTCCCAATTGAGATGGGCCCAGAATGTCTCCGTCCCCAACAACCGCGTCCGAACAAGGAACTACACCCCGACAACCCCAATGAACACGACGATCATCTGGAGGTTTCCTGTACAAAAGCAAGGTCTCGCACTGATCCTTCGACAACCCAATAACATTTCATCCCTTATAGGAGCAACAAAAACATATTCTTAAAAAATGTTTTTTCCCAATTGCAAATCCACAAGACCCACGTAAAACTCCGGCATACATGAATCTTTTTCAGCCAACTGGAGCTCTACTTTTCTCTTAATTGGAGGCTTAATTTCCAATTTATTGAACATTTCCTCAGATATTGTGGAGACCTCGGCCGCGGAATCCATAATAGCTTCGACCCCAACACTATTCAAGCATACAGGCATAGCTATGAGGGCTCTGTGAATCTTACAAATTTTCAACTGGTCGTCTTAATCTTTTGTATTAGAATGTGCTGAACTATCCGGGGATTAATTTTTAATCTGCTCCTGTAAAAGTACAGGAGTTTTATCACTGTTCACACTATCCAAAAGATTGTCCAAACTAGCAACCATTCCCCTTGATTGGGGGAAATGAGTTACATTCGCGCTCATCTGCTGCTCCAAACACTGTTCCCCTTCCAATTGGAATGGGCCCAAAGCGTCCGGAAGATTTTCCAACACCCCAAATGAACGCAACTGTAACTCACTATTTTGCAAACAACCAGGTTTACCAATGAGAGCCAAGTCAGGAACCAAGCACTGTTCAAAGCGTTGTTCCCTTTCCAATTGGAATGGGCCCATAACACCCCGACACAGTCCCAGATCCGTACCTGAATACTTCTTCCGCCCCAACTGAGGCGAATATAAAGTACTCTTACTCATAGATGAACTCTTACCAGTTGGACTTTTTGTTATTTTTCCGGTAAATAAACTTTCTCTCCGGACAATTCACCTGTTGTTAGGCCATGTGTTTCATATTTAAGAACTAGACTATGACCTAATAGCCAGTCCCTCCGGAGTTTCCCTGTGATGATTTTTTATTAAAAGAGGGTCTTGCAGCTCGATTGTCTTTGTTGGAACTTGGGCAGAATTTGGCTCTATGCCCCGCCACCTTCCATATAACACAAATAAGCTGCCAACTATTGGTAAATTGATATCGACTGTTCGACCCTCTGTTTGATGTTTGATTTGCACGTAATTGACCAAATTCACGTTTTAATTGCTCAATTTGCTTCATCATTACCTCATAACCATTGTCAGTATTAGAGGCCTGGGATCTTACGCAGGTACTTGTCGACACCTCTCTAATCACAGGTGTTTCGGCAATAACACATAACCGGATAGGACAGTTATTTCTGCAATTTTTTTAATGTGTCCAAATTAGGGCAAGGCGATGTGCCCGAAAACCAATTAATTTTGAAGGACTGCCTACATTTACAGCAACGTTCATAGCTATTGCCTGTCTTGTGGTGTTTGAATGTTTTGACAGCCTATCTACTGGCCTAAATTTCATTCAGCTGATTATTTTCAGCATAATTGCTTCATGATAACTGTAGTATGTTGGAATAACTTTGAGGACAATATTAGCGTTGCTTTTTACATACACATGGTCGATCAGAGTTCCACCTTGAGTTGTTATTTCCTGAACAAGCTGATTATAGCCATAATTCTCCATTAAATGCAATATTGTTGAATCTTTAAGGGCGTCTTGATTGAAATCTCCCATAATAATACTTCCTGAGTATCTTGAACACAAATCCACGAGTTTCTTCACAGTGTTTACAAACAAATTCATTGGATAAGTATTTGGTCTATAAAGAACAATTGCCAGTATTTGTCCATCACATAGTGTAAAACTATAATATTCTAAATTTGGTATAGACAGGTCTTTTGAACAAAACTGAAGACTATTTCTTGCAAACACACCTACACCACCATGACTCTGCTCTTTTAAGCTCTCAAAACACGTGTTGGATGAATTGTATGACAAACATCTAGGCTTGTTATAAAATGAAAAAGCATCCAGTTTCTCTGTTTCATTATCCAGGGTGGTACCAGTCATCCATGTTTCAGTGAGACATAAGTAATCTGCACCCAAAAATCGCTTGTCACCTTTTATACTGGCCAAGTTTGAAATTAGGCCTTGTATGTTATGTAAGATCAAAGTAGTACATGCCAGTGAAATGTTTTCAGAATCGGGTATAAATTTTGGCATATTCTTCATGGCATCGGCTATTCCATCCTCGCAGTAGATTGATTTGTGCAGTAAAGTTTCATCATAATTGTTTGCAATGTAGAGACCGCTTTGGGATCTGACCCGACTAAAGGCAACATATGCTTGGCCTGATGCAAACACATTCTCTAATGATACTACAACTTTGTCCAGTGTTAGACCTTGGACTTTATGCACAGTGCATGCCCATGCAAGTCGCAGTGGAAATTGTTTTCTGACAAGACCGTGGTAATCTTCAACAAGTTCCTCAATTTTCAAAATACTAACAGCATTTGCAGGTACATCTTCTAAATGCTGTTGTCTGCATGCTTTTTTTCCAACACGTTCGTTGTCAAACACCACAAAAATCTGGTCTGAGCTTATTTTGACAACAGTACCAATTACCCCATTAACTAAGCCATCTTCAACATTTATGTTTCTAACGAGCATTACCCTTGCTTTTTTTGCGACATTCAAAGTGGATGGTAAGTTTGTCTTCAATTTTTTTTCGTCATAAGGAGTTTCCCGCCTGACTAATCTGCCATTTCTTTTATCTTTTCTGGAATCTTCTGCTTGAAATGCAACTATATCTGTGCAGGTTTTTAACAACATTTCTTGATTATAATTATTCACATCAGCATTTTTAGGACAAATATGCAATGCATCATCAGAGCTTTTCCCACAACATTCTTTCAGCATCTTCAAATCTTCTGCTCCAAGTTTCTCTTTTTTACTTTTTACCCGACATCTGTTGAGCATGTTAGCAAATGCTAAGTCATCCTGTTGCCGCATTACTTCATCTAATTCAATAACTGAAAAGTGGTCATGCCATAAATTCACAGGATCTGACAAGTTTTGTTTATACAGACTATACTTTACAGATAGTCCAACAGGTGGCAATTGGTAAAAGTCGCCAACAAGTATAACGGAGATATTTCCAAAGTGGCAACTGCCCCTACTCCTTTTAATCTGTTTTAGTCGTTCACTTATCCAATAAAACTGCCTTTTATTCACCATTGACACCTCATCAATGATTAATATTTGCAAATTTCCTAGTTTTGCCCGCAATGTATTTAGTTTTTCTTCTCCAAGCTGTACATAGTTGTCCGTCATTTTTACAGGAAGTGATAGTGCACTGTGATAAGTTCTCCCTTTAATGTTAAAAGCAGCTGTTCCTGTTGGTGCGGTCAGAAGCACAGTTGTGTCATCTGGGTTTGCAGCAATTGATGCAAATAATCTTGTCGCCTCATAGTATATGCATTTTATCAAATTACTTTTTCCAGTTCCAGCACCTCCAGTAATAAACAAATGAAATGGTTTGGGGTTATTGCCATGTATAACATCCATGCACCATTTCCTAACTTCATAAAATACTAACAATTGCTTTTCATTCATTGAACACAAGAGAGGGTAAACTTCTCTTTTAGTAAACAAATTCCTACTCAAATCACAATGTGATGCTTGATTGTTACAATTTGTGAAATCCAAATTAATGTCATCCTGTTCTTCATCATCCTGCACAGTAGTTTCAGCTTGGTTTGTACATTCATCTCTCTCTAACTCAGTTTCTGGACAGAGAGCAGCCCACGCATCTTCAGGATCAATAATGTTTTGCATTTTTTGTTGAGCTTCATCAATAATCTCACTGTTAATGTCAAACTTCTGTTTGTTGCTATCTACTAAGGATTTCACAGACTCAACAGCTCTGGCTGGAGTTAACTTAACAAATCCTGACCGATAAAAGTGTTCGTATCTTTCAAATTCTTGTGGTTTCAGTTGTGCTTTGTGACGGTGAGGTAAAAAGAGTTCCAGGATACTTTGAAAATACATTTCAGGAGCTTTAGTTTCCGAAAATCTTGCATACCGAATAACTGCTGGATCTGTTCTGGTTCGTTTTTGAACATATCCCATATTATTTTGAAGTTTGTGGATGGTACCACTTTCATTTTGTTCTTCGTTGTTGTTTCTCATACTCTTTGGAACTTGAGACTTGGCCAATATCCGATATTCAGAACAAAACTCTGCTAAACACATTGTTTCAAAACCTTCCTGGGTCGGTCTTGCTTGGTATTTATCATTTATACTTGACATCCAAATATTTTCATCATATTCAGTACTTAATAACGAAAGTGGTTTTCTCAATCTAACTGGATTTTCTCCAATTGGAATAAATTGGACTTTCCGGGAACATTCTTTCAAGCGTAAATTGCAAACCCTGTATACACTTTCCTGTGCAGATATTTCTCTATAATTCAGGTATGCAGTGCCAAGTTTTTTCATTGTTTTTTGTGCATCATGGTTGGCTTCTTCAGCCTCAAGCTTAGTTTGCTTAAGTAATAGACCCATTTCTCTTTCTGCCTTTGATATGTAGGATATCACATACACAATACATGCAAATGCATCTAAAACGTACTGAATATCCATGTTTGCATTCCAGCATTTCAGCAGTGTTTCATTGTACTGATTTGTCCATATCTCATTCAATTCTCTTTTCAAAAAGATATTGTTCCTTTGTGACACGACACTCAAGGCTTCTTCAAACACAGACTGTGATATTTCAGCTTCGTCCAACAATTGCTCACATGTCAAATTCTCTGATCCACTTTCAAGAACAATCTGCCAGACCTTTTTAATTGTTTTCTTGGCTTCATCCACCAAATTATCATCATGCTCTTCATCAGTGACCGATCTTGAGATGAAAGTTCTGTCTGAAGGAGGTCTTGGAAAATTAAATCTACATTTTACCCCATGTTTCTTACTACACGATTTAGAGTGATTTTTGCTATGCTGTTGAACATTTGTAACAATTTCAAAAAGTTCAGAGTCTTCAGTTCTATCAGGAACTTTGCAGGTGACATACTTATCGACAAAATCAGTAAGTTTACAATCATCATCAATATCAAACTTTGGAGCACTTTCAATCCAAAACAAACAGTGAACATGTGGAGAGCCTCTTTTCTGGAATTCTACCCGGTAGAAATAATCTCTCACTTTACCTATAGGAGCTACATCTGATAAAATGACATATTTTAAGAATGTATGGAACCTGTGATCAAACATTCTAGCTGCAGTGACAGGGTTACTCCGCAAAATGTCACATTTTTCATTCCAGCTCAGTTCATCAAATTTTCGCATGTCATTTTGCTGAACAAGTATTGTGTTAATGATTTCTTTCCATCTCATATCAGCTGATGAAAAGGAGCAAAACCATGTAGGTATACCAAGCTGACGTATCATTGCAAACAAATCTTTCTGAGCAGCTTGCCAGTACGGAGGTGTTCCTCTTATCGGAGTAAGAAATTTGTATATCTGGTCAGTTTTGAAAAGTTCCTGTAGTGTAGTACCATCTTTTAACATCTCTGCCGATATTTCAGTACCATCTGTGGTTTTTGCAGTACTTTTTCTACAAGCAATTGAAACAGATGAGATAACATGCTGAAACTCTGACATATACTGACTGTAAAAAATGTAATTTGTATCTCTGGCAAACCTGTTATCTGCATTCATCAATCTCGAATTAAAGTATCTTGACAAAGTAATTCGTATATCACGATTATCGCTGTAGGAACCTACGCCACTAGGAAAATGCACTGGAAAGGTTTTTGCCTCATTTCCTTCTTCTCTCAAAATACTGACAGGATTGCGATTTTCAGCAGGTGCCAAGTTCATTATTTCATCAGAATATTGATCCAATACATATTGCCCAATATCATTTGGTTGAAGGCAACTGTCAAGCTGTAATCCATTCGATCTTTCCTCCAACTCGTCATTTAACTGATCTGTATCAGCATGGTTCTCATCAACATTAATGGTAGTATCAAGTGAGGATGTCGCATTTTCGTAATCATTCAAGTCTGTGTTTTCTTCGGGAATGGGATTCAACCAACTTCTGTTGATAGAAACGTCTTTATACCAGTGATTATTATGTATGAGATAATCAAGTGCATTCTCCAAATGTTTTTGGTTGATAATTTCATCTTTATAATAACCTTTATAAGAGAGTTTGCGTTTTAATTTAACACGAATAAGCATATCATTTCCATCTGATCTGGGTAATATATTTGTTGTTTCCTCAATATCTGAAGGTACACATACAACTGGACCATTAACACCTTTTTGACGTCCTTTTGGTAAAGCAAGAAGTTTCATGAATGGAATATGCAATGCAATTAAATGCTGTTCTAGGTGATTCAGAGATTGTAAACATTGTGGCAATGGCTCTAAACTCATGGTATTTGCAGCAGATTCAGCTGGAAGACACCCATTCATGATCTTTCTATGACATGTGTGGCAAATCCAAAGTTTTGTTCTAGATGAAAAAACCAACGAACATTCACCGTCACAGGAGCGGCTACATGTATGAAGATATCGCTTCGAAATACATTTTTCAGCTATCTGCAAAATATTTTCACCTTTTTGTTTATAATTATCTTCATTGCAAATCAACACCTGATTTTCAAATAGAAGTCTATGACAGCAACAACAAACATACTCAGGGCCATTTCTAATCTCTTTCTTGAATCTTGTTATCATTTCCTTCAAAGTATTGTTCACTTCAAATTCATTTACATTAACCAATGACCCTATCTGCCTTCTTTTTTTCTTTGCCAGATATTTTTGCTTTCCAGCTGCAATCTTTTGCACCCTGTACGTTTCATTTGTCATGTATTTTTGTTTATTATTATCTTTAATCCGTCTCTTGTAGTTTTCATCTGATTTGTTCCTCAATTTACCAGCTTTGATCAATTTTTCTCGGTATGCATCATTTGTTGTGTATCTCTTTTTAACCGAGTTTATCAGTCGTAACCTGTATGCTTCATTTGTCTTGTATTTCTTCTTAAACGACGTTATCAGTCGTGACCTGTGTGCTTCATTCGTTGTATATTTTGCTTTAATACATTTCAGCAATCGTAACTTGAATGCAACATTTGTTTTGTATTTTCTCTTGCTGAATTTTATCATGTGTTCCCGATATGCTTCGTTTGTCTTGTATTTGATTTTACCAGAGTTTATCAATTTTTGCCTATATGCATCATTTGTTCTATATCTATCCTTACCAGATTGTATCAGTTTCGTCCTATAATCATCATTTGTTTTGTATTTATCTTTACCAGATCTTATTAATTTTTCCCTGTAATCATCATCTGTCCGGTATTTATCTTTACCAGATCTGATCAGTTTTCCTCTATAATCATCATCTGTCCGGTATTTATCTTTACCAGATCTTATCAGTTTTTCTCTATAATCATCATCTGTCCGATATTTATCTTTACCATATCTTATCAATTTCCCTCTATAATCATCATCTGTCCGGTATTTATCTTTACCATATCTTATCAATTTTCCTCTATAATCATCATCTGTCCAGTATTTATCTTTACCAGATCTTATCAATTTCCCCTTATAATCATCATCTGTCCGGTATTTATCTTTACCAGATCTTATCAATTTCCCCCTATAATCATCATTTGTCCGGTATTTATCTTTACTATAGCTTCTCAAGTTTCCTCTATACAACTCATTTGTTTGGTATTTCTCTTTGCCTGATTCAATCAGTCTTTTCCTATATATATCATCTGATCTATATTTTATTTTCCTGTTTTCTATTAATTGTTCTTGGTATGTTCTATTTGTCTTGTATTTTTCTATACCTGTTTCAATTATTCTTTTTCTGTATTCTCCATCTGTTCTGTACTTTTTATTTTGAGCATCCCTTACTCGTTGTCTATAGCTTTCATTCATCTGATAGTATGACAATTTCTGTGCCAGTGCCAAATCATTTATTTCTGTTTCAACCGTTGGCTGTTCAAATTTGTAGAGCGCTTCGGAGGTCGAATTTTTGGACAGCATCCTCACATGACGCTTTTTTTTTCTGTCATGTTCTCTTTGCTTCAAGTATCCTTGGCATTTTCTTTTTTTTGATGCATCAATTCTAGGCAGAAACTCATCATCAATCCGAGTGTTTTCGACATTTCTATTCAATTCATTCTTTGAAATTTCTTGTTCATTCGTGATAGCCCCCTTTTTTTCTGAAGTTCCATTACCAGCCATATCTTGTACATAATTTTCTACCTCATTTGATGATATAATTAAGGGTACCATGCCAACTACGAAGTTGTAATGATTGCGATTACAATGCCTTAAATAAATTGAACACTTGTAGGGTTCTCGTGCTTTATCTATTTGTTTTGCAGAGTGTTTAAGCCATGAACCTTCACCAAGCGTGTAAATGTTGGTATTCAAATAATCAGCTGTCGCTATTATCTCCAGCTCAGTCGCCCAGGTACCATTCTTTGACATTGACGATTTCTTCAAGTATTCGGGAATACTTCTATACCCAGGCCTTAAAAATGACTTGAAATGGTGTGATTTGTCCTCAATATGACATACGACCTTTTCTCGAATTATGTTGTGAAACTGTTCGGAACCGGATAAAGCATAGGATATAGCCCTGAAGAAACAATTTCCATCAGTGTGAATTGGTACCGTGGATAAGCAAAAATGAAGAGTTTCATGGCTTTTTAAATGTAAATCATTTACTACTGGAATTCCTATCTTGTCACAAAGCTGTCTTTGCGAATGTCCATCTAAAGGTTCAAATCCATCATGTTTTGGTGGTGTTTCATGCACTATATGCAGATCAGATACATCTTCTTCATTTGGTTCAGCAACTGGGACTTCAGAGATATTTTTATGAAGTTTAATAGTTAAACCTGTTACCTCACAAGCAGTTATTTGGTCACGTCCCAGAGATCTCAAAAGATCATAACAATACGAGTGTGTCTCATTCATTGAAGTGATTTCGACCATCACACTTGTCCCATTTGGATCTTTACAGCCATTTACATTGCGAGCATGTGAATCAAATACAAAATATGTACCATTGTTTTTTGCAATCACAAATGTGTAGTCTGCAAATGTTATAAAACATGCAACTGCAGAATCAAATGCTATATTTAGGGCATCAAGTAGCGTGTAAGAATCGTACGCATCCAATTGTTCAGTAGTTGCATTGAGTGCAACAGAAATGCTATCTTGAAAACGATAAGTAAACCTAATTCCAAAAGCATCAAATTGTTCAGGTAATTCATGCACACTAATGTAATTATATTCCTTGGAGCTATTATTGTAGAGAGTGTTATAAAGGGAGTCCCCTTCGGTTAGGATTATATCAAGATCATCACTGTCCCACTCTGTAACAGATTTTACTTTACTGTATGTTATTGCCATAAAACTCATAGCCGTACACTGATTCCCAACGCTTTGTGCTCCAAAGATATTGTCATCACCTTGATGAAAATGGCCCTGTACAGAACGTTTGTATTTGCATTTGTTGTCACTCAAAAGTTCTCCAGTATTTTGTATGTATGGTAAGACAGCCCTAGGTGAGGAGTTCTCGTGAACCTGGAGACTTCCCTGGGGAGACGCAAACCTCCGAGCATTCGGAACTGCATCAGAAGATGCACTTGAAGACGTTTTGCATCCTCTGACTACTTCCATCATTGCTTTCCTCTTTTCTTTAGATTTTCTTTTTGCCATTAGTCTGAAAAACATTTTTATAAAGTAGATCTAAAATGATGCTCCCATTACCTATCAAATTTGATTCCTGATGACACTTTCCAATTCAATTTAGATTTACCCCCCCCCCCCCCAATCCCCTGGAATGAATGGTTTTCTTTAGGTTTTGTTATTTCTTCTGATTTGCAACAAGCTACAAGAGGCCTCGTGGGACCCGAGGAACTCACGAAAGTTGTTGTTTCTAGTGCTAGTCAACACTGTAGACAAATGAATTTAATTAATTAAGACTCTGTTGTTCATGTCATATAACTTTTGTGCAGTGTTGGGATACTACCAAAGAAATAATGCCCAGACCAGATTTCCAGTATTGCAAACCTAAAAGGTCCAAATATCAACCTAGGGAGGGACTTACCATGAATCTGACCCCTATTCCACTACCCCAGGATTCTATATATGTAGTAGTGAGAAAAAAGTGTTTACTTTGAATTTCCCACCTCTGATATTCTTTAAATTAAATATACACAAATTAGACACCAAAATGAAAGGTATGATGTATAAAACACTCAAAAATACGTGCATTTAACTCACTCAGTTGGCAGCAGGTACCAGTGGTTCATGGGCGTCTGCCACCGTACCAGTACCAGAACTGATAATAAAACAAAAGGTTCTACGGTGCTTGAAGCACTCTCATTGAACAGAAAACAACATAAACAGAGTCCAAAATGAATCTACATTCAGCAATCCGTCTCCATGGGATACACTGTGAATCCTTGAGCCCCCCCCCCCCCCCCCCTCCCGAAGGAACAGTCTAATCATCATGCCTTTTCTTCAGTTGATCATAATGTAAAAAACAAGAACTTCCCTACTATGAAGCCACTATGTGGATTAATCTCAGTTAAACACCTCTAGAGGGAACTGAATACAGCATTTCTTTTCAGCAATACGGCCATAGGAGCCCAAATATTAACCAAGGCACTCGATTTGAACAAACTCGAATTTGACCCCCATGGAGGTGTTGAATACCAAATATGAAAGCATTCCGACTTGTGGATCTGAAGAAGGCGATTTTTAAAGAAATTTCCTCATATTGTACTAAAATAAAATTCAGGTTCCCACAGGGAGCCCAAATATTAACCCAGGCACTATATTTGAACCAAGTTGAATGTGACTCCTCCAGAGATTTTGCATACCAAATATGAAAACATTCTGACTGGTGGATCTGAAGAAGAAATTTTGTTAAAATTATTCCCCATATTGCACTATGTTAAAATTTGGACTTCAACAGGAAGCCCAAATAATAACTTAGAGACTGGGTTTCAATAAACTTGAATCTGACCCCCTAGAGATGTTGTATACCAAATATGAAAACATTGTAACTGGTGGATCTGAAGAAGAGATTTTAAAAATTATCCCCAATATTGCAAAAAAGTTAAAATTTGGGCTTCCATAGCCAAATATTAATCTATTGACTTTACTTCAACAGTCTTAAATCTGTACCTCATATCAAACATTAAAAGATTCTGACTGCTGGTTCTGAAGAAGAGTTTTAACCCTTTACCCAACGTAACGGCCAAAACCGGCCAGCGCTATTCTCAAAAATCGCCAATTAATTTTCAAAATATTTTCATTTTTTGTCTCAAAAACATAGGTTATGACCCCTCGTTGGAACGAGCTCGTCGAGCTCGTTCCAACGAGGGGTCATAACCTATGTTTTTGAGACAAAAAATGAAAAAAATTAGTTATTCAAGAATTGTTTTTGCAAGTGTCGTCTGCTTTTCATGTTAGGTAAAGGGTTAAATAATATTCTCCATATTGCCCTAAATTAAAAATCTGGCTCCTGCACTGGGCCAAATATGAACCAATGGGCTTCATTTTAACAAACTTGTATCTACAATATGGATGCTGAATACCAAATATCAAAAAGATTCTGACTATTGCTTCCGGAGGAAAGATTTTTTAAAGTTTTGCAAAGATGCTAACCCCGCTCTAACATAACCGATGTCAATTTTTTACCATTCAGTTCTACTGGTCCAAGGATGCTTCATACCAAATAACAGTCCCCTTGTGGTTTCAGAAATATGGGCGTTTGAAAATATTTCTTCAATTTTTAGCTCCTGTGGTCCTCACGGAAACGCGGTATTTTTTTATTTAGATAAGTTTCGGGGGGGGGGGGGGGTGGGCGGGTGTAAATTCTGTCAGCTTTGTTTACATAATATTGTAGGTTCATTTCGCCTTCAGGTCAAACAGAAAAAAATATTGAAACATGATGCCATCTAAAACCAAATGATGAGAAAGTCTCAGAAAGATAACTTTAATACAGCATACAATCATTATATTGAGAACATGTTCCCGACAATTCTTAAACAACCACACCTCTCTGCATCACATCTTGAATTTATTAGCATTTTTTCTTGACTTATCTGCCTTGTCAATACCACACCGGGTATTCGGATAGGCGGAACCGGAGCGACAAAAAGAACGCAGAGCCGAGAAATGGGCGGGGGAGACAGGCATGATTACACTTTTTACTACGAAAAAACATATTCAAAAGAAACAATCTACCGAAATGTTTTGTTGGGTTTTTTTTTTGACTCACTTGTGCAATGAATAAGGTATACTGTGATCGAATTCTACTTGACTAATTTTTTGATGAAATATACAAATAATCGCCTATCACAATCGTGTTAAATTTAGCACACCAGTTTTATTAGCCTATTGTCTTCCGATATTTCCAGTAAAACAACGGTGAAAGAGTTACGTTAAAGCAGTCAGCAAATTTCTATTTTAGATTTATTTTGCGAAGATGGGGTTTGAAAATATGGGCGTTAAAACCCGCGGAGTAAATTGAATTATTGACACTTGGAACACGGAAAATGGGCACATAGAACAAGTTATGTCATTAGCAAAGAACAAGGAGATAACTTGTTGTGAGAGCGCAACTGATGATCGGGGTCGTACCGGCACTTGTTTTTCCGCATATGCTTCGTAGAAAGCAAGGAATTTTGGGTACCGGGACACGATTGACAGTGAACTGTGAGTTTCAAGGGGATATCCGCGAGAGTAAAGGATCGATCCAGAACATCAGTAGTACACATCCAAGGAGTCAATGTGTGACCGTTCGACATCTTAATATTCCACTGCCGTTCTTTGTGGTAATTCTGCGAACTGCGTTTTACCAATGTTTGTGACGTCGACAGAGACGAAGTCCAATGCTGTTAATAAGCCAGACGGCTGTTATTCATAGTTCTCCACGGGTCATTAATAAACCGGGGCGCCCGACAAAAATCATTTAATCACTATTATTACCATGACTGGAAGCAGACGACGGGCTGTTAATGGATTTCGGCTGCTGGACATCATGAATTACTGTGTTTTTACCGTCCGCTTTAACTCCGTTAATACACTGAACAAGAGGCTCTACAGAGCCTGTAATCGCTCACCTGGAACTACATATAAAAAATGTGATTTCCCATAGGCTTCCATGGTAACTATGAGCTGCAGTTGTGGCCATGTTTGCAACATTACATCAACATTACATGAGGATCATTGGTATAAGGTGTCCGCAGTCTTCAATGACGTGAAGATTCAAAACATTGAATCCACCAAGTAGAATCATAGAATGTCATAGAATGTCTCTGGTGGCCATAATTTTCCAACTAACAGGAACAAAAAGAGGATCGTTTGTAGAGGGCCTCGTATTGACCAATCTTGCAAAGATTTTGGTTCACCTCGGCTCAGTAGTTCCAGAGAGAAGATGAAAATGTGATTTTCCATAGGGGTTTTTCTATAGTAACTATATACCACAATTGTGGCCATGTTTGCAAAACAATCAACATTAAATGAGGACTGTTAGTAGAGGGTTCCCAGCCATCAACCATGCAAGATTTCAAAAAAACATTTGGCCCTGTGGTTTCAGAGGAGAAGAGTTTTCAAAATGACCAATCAGAATCAAAGAATGCTTCTGGTGGCCACATTTTTCACCCAACGGGAATAAAATGAGTATCAGTTGTAGAGAACCTCTCATAGATCATATCTGCCAAGTCCGGTTCACATTGGCTCAGTGCATTCAGTGAAGATGATGAAAATGTGATTTTCCTATAGGGTTTCTATAGTAACTATAAGCCACAAATGCAGCCATAATTGCAGCCCGATGAAGATTAAATGAGGATCATTGGTAGAGGGGGTTACAGTAATCAATCACATTAAGTTTTTCAAACCATTTGGCCTTGTAGTTTCAAAGAAGATTTTCTTGAAAATGCACACATTTATATGAATTCTATTTCAACAAAAAAAATCAGTAAAAAAAGGTTAAAATATTTAGAAAATTACAATTTTTTCAGATAGTATTCTTTTTCAAAATTGCTTTTGGATAGGTGAAGGGTTACAGGAAACACATTTTACTCATTTTTGTCAGATCTTAAAAGATATATATAATTACTGTCATCTAAGCTGACATTAAGGGAACAGAATATAAACAAACTCCAAACACCTGTCAACAGTCACTATTTTTCTGATAAGTAAGAGAGAATAGATGATTACTTTACAGTTGAAGTTGTTTTACTGTACAAGTCAAAATAAGTTGGATTAATCCTATAAACTAAGTATCTTTCTCTTCCTACACTGATAAGACAAGAAGCTGGCACCATTTTCTGGAAAGCTCTCACTGATAGCTTTCCAGAAAATGTATGATTCCGATCTTGTCTGTGCAGTAGCAGCAGTTTACTTAGTTTATTGCAGTTATGCTACAAGTTATTTTGACCTGTACTGTATACACAATTTTGGGTTTTTTTCCCCAGTTCTCAGAGAAGAAAAACTGGAACCAACCCTTACCAGATTTTCAAAAAAACAAGTATTTTGCTGACAGTACCGATCTTCATGCAGACAGGAGATCATTGGGTTAGGCATTAGAATATAGCCTCTGGTGGCCACATATGTCCATCCTGTCATAGACCATTCATTTTGGTTCTCGTCTGTTCAGTAGTTCGAGAGAAGATGAAAATGTGATTTCCCATAGGGTTTCTATAGTAACTATAAGCCGCAATTGTGGCCATGTTTACAACCCGATCTACATTAAATGAGGATCTTTGGTAGAGGGGGTCCCAGTCATCAATTATATGAACTATCAAAACATTTGGCCATTTGGCTGACAGTTTCAGAGGAGAAGAATTTTTAAAATCCACCAATCAGAATCAAAGAATGCCTCTGACAGCCATGTTTTTTCACCCACGGGAACAAAATGAGGGTCGTTTGTAGAGGACCTCTCATAGACCATACCTGCCAAGTTTCGTTCACGTCGACTCAGTAGTTCCGGAGAAGAAGGTGAAAATGTGATTCCCCATAGTGTTTTCTATAGTAACTAAAAGCCGCAAGTGTGACCATGTTTGCAACCCGATCAACATTAAATGAGGGTATTTGGTAGAGGGGGTGCAGTCATCATTTATGTGAAGCATTAAAACATTTGGCCTGGCAGTTTCAGATGAGATTTTTGTAAATCCTCCAATCAGAACCAAAGAATGCCTCTGCAAGCTATATTTTTAATCCGACGGGAACAAAATGAGGATCGTTTGTAGAGGACCTCTCATAGACTATCCCTGTCAGGTTTGTTTTCACGTCGCCTGGGTTTTTCCAGAGAAGAAGAGGAAAATGTGATTTCCCATAGGATTTCTACAGTAACTATAAGCCGCAATTGCGCCCATGTTTGTGACGCAATCAATATTAAATGAGGACCCTTGGTAGAGGGGGGTCCCACTCATCATTTATGTGAAGTTTCAAAACATTTGGCCTGGCATTTCCAGAGGAGAAGATTTTTGAAAATCCACCAACCAGAATCAAAGAATGCCTCAGGAAGCTATATCAGGAAGCTATATTTTTAATCCGACGGGAACAAAATGAGGATCGTTTGTTGAAGACCTCCCATAGACCATTCCTGCCAAGTTTGATTCACAACGGCTCAGCAGCTACAGAGAAGAAGATGAAAATGTGAAAAGTTTACGGACGACAACCGACGAAACGACGACGGACGCCAAGTGATGAGAAATCTTCACATGGCCTTTTTGGCCAGGTGAGCTAAAAACACCTTCTAAAGAAATTACACCCGCATCGCCCGTTAGCCGAATCACCCGCTCCAATTTACCCACGTCGTACGCTGTAATTTTTACCGTAATCTCCCGAAACTCGCCCGCTGGGGCAAACTTTTTGTATTTTGGTATTTTGAACCCTTTTTTGACTTTTCTTTACAAAAATTATCGTATATTGTCTACTGTAACAAATCTTAATGTAACCTCCACCCCCACCCCCACCCCACCCCCCTCGCCTTCACCCTTAAAGTTCCATATACTTATACCAGATTGTGAACACAGACATGCCAGAACACAATAAACTGCAGCAGCCATCTAATTAATTTCGGCATTGTTAAACACGGCTCTGATTAATATTTTTCAATGTTTTGCGAGATAAACATTGGTAGAAATTAGTTTATTGAAGAGCAAACATTAATTTGAAATGCTCTAACAGTGCCCAGTTCTGCAATTATTCATTGAAAGGATCAACTATAATAATTATTAAATTATATAAAATTATTCTAAAGACAGCAAAACTTCTCAAAGTGTATAAAAAAATCTTACAATATTGCTATTATTCACTGAAAGGCGACGCTGGCGCTTAACAATGAATAATCGCAATATTATTAGCAAATATATTATAAAACATATACGAATTATATTAAGAAACGCATCGATTCTTATGGTATATTAAGTTATATAAAAAAAAATCTTGAGATTTCACAAGTATTCATTGAAAGGCACTACAGCGCTTAACCACGAATAGTCGCGAAATTATGAAAAACATTATGGGAAATTGTTATAATTGGCCAATAAATAAACGTAAAATTAGTGCACAAATATACATAATAGGATATTATTTCAAGAAACATATTTGATTGAAGTGCTATGTTGTACATTTCATTAAAGTTGTTTTTCAATCCGATGTTTTGATGATTTTCAAAACCATTGACGGGCGATTTAGGCAAAATTGCAAGCGGACGATTCGGCGCGCCATCGGTTTTTCATTACTACCACAGGTACTCGGCACAAGCTGGGAAATCGAAAGAAAAATGATATTTGATACCATTTTTTAATCTATGCTGATGTGCCCCTGTAATGGTATATAAATATTAACAAGCTAAACAACTCGCTTTTCGAAAACGATAGCACTCATCTTCGTGTTTCCCCCCTCAAATTTGATTCACACAACGTATCCAACAGTACCCGGTATCAATGGAAAGGAGACTGAATAAGCTTTACAATGGTGTATTACACGGCCGTTGGGTGTTCTTGGGTTGTTCACGACAACTGGAAGAAGTCGCAGAAAAGGACTAAAAACATTTAGTCGGACAAGAAAGTGCACAGTGAAATGAAGTTTACGAGCGACAATTATCCAATTTATTATAAATAATTCGAGGTCCCATTGTCTATGGAGGGCAGATTCAAATATTAACCGTATGCCTTTATCAATTACTAATCTCGGATCCACATTTATTCATTTCTGGCGATCACATTTGCCGTTTATACATTTTTTTAACCTTCCTTGGCTTTGAACAAGCCAGTGGCATCCATAGAAGCACAATGACATCCCATTGGCTACTATTTATGCCGAGAAAATCATCAATGAAAATAAGCCAATGGGAGAATGGGGAAAGCTTTTGCGCAAGTCGCGTATCTAAGGACGCCGTCTACTCAGGACAGCTTGGGGAAAGATGTCAAAGTTACGGCTAAAAAGTGTATAAACGTTAAATGTGAACTCCAGAAAATAATAAATGTGGATCCGAGAGTAGTAATTGATAAAGGTATACGGTTAATATTTGAATCTGCCCTCCATATACAATGGGACCTCGAATTATTTATAATAAATCGGATAATTGTCGCTCGAAAACCTCATTTCACTGTGCACTTTCTTGTCCGACTAAATGTTTTTCGGCCTTTTCTGCGACTTCTCCCAGTTATCATGAACAACCCAAGAACTCCCAACGGTCATGTAATACACCACTGTAAAGCTTATTCATTTCCCTTTCCACTGATACTGGGTATTGTTGGATACGTTTTGTGAATCAAATTTGAGGGGGGAAAAACGAAGATGAGTGCTATCGTTTTCGAAAAGCGAGTTGTTTACCTTGTTAATATTTATATACCATTATAGGGGCACGTCAGCATAGATTAAAAAATGGTATCAAATATCATTTTTCTTTCGATTTCCCAGCTTGTGCCGAGTACCTGTGATTACTACTTCATGGATGGTGTTAAATTTGTTTAGGGTTGCCAGCATACGGAGCTTTTCCCTTCGATTTGACTCCTGTATCACAGGGGGTTCACTAAAAGGTGTACTCGTGCGCCGACGCGTGAAGCTTCCGACTCGAAAATACTTTTCCATATTAATCGGTAGTCCAAATGTTTTCTATTTCACTTTTTTCAACATTATGCTCTGAAACTATTTTAAGACACAATTGTTATTTTTATGGGAGAAAATATAAAGGTTTCGGATAATTCCATGCCCAGATTTAGGATAATATAAAGTGCATATAGAACAATTGCATTGGGAAATCTCGTGTAGGCTTTTAGTGAAATAAAGACAGAAAAAAACATCACACCAAAAAAAAAAAAAATTAATTGAAAAAAGTGTTTCCACTTGCATTGTATTCGGCGCATATAAGAACACATGTGAACCAAATATAGGTGAAATATAAGCATAGCGACAGAGGTTACCGTTAGGTCAGATTCGGTTAGATTTGGTCAGATTCGGCATTTTGGGAGACTCGCGAAAGGGCTCTGGAGGCGAAAAGGCCGACATTCGAACTTGCGAGTCTTCCATTTCTCCCAACTACAAAACAATCATTGATGATAGATAAAACATTAAAAACCCGAAGGATGAGATGGAGGTTTACACAACTGAAAGAAAGAAAACTAACCTGGAAATCTTCCTCCAAATGTCGAAATGACTTTCTTCCTATGAAATGACTACGTTCCTACTCTTGACACTATGCAGCCTTGAAGATTACTAAAACAAATAAAACAATTAAATAACAAAACAACGAGAATATAGACGGTACAACGATTATAATGCCAGTAAATGGAGAAAAAACATGTCAGGAAAAAACGAAAACGCGCCGCGAAAACTTGTATCGATCAAAAAAAAAGGAAAAAAAAAAAGAACGAACGCAGTTGTTTACCTTTTACGCAGTGTGACAGCCAAAAAAACGGCCAGCTCTGTTCACAAAAATCAAGATTCTATTTTCATTATTTTTCCCCAAAACATAATTTATGACAGCTATCACTAAAAAGTGAACTCCGAATCCGGAAAACGTGTATTTGGAAAATTGCTTCGTGTCGTATCACAGAATGCATTGTTCTTTTATAGCTATTGTGTTACAAGGTGGATCGGGGTATATTAAATATTGAAAAGGAAAAATGACTAAGAATTATGTATTCTAATGACTTTATTTCGATGAAAACGTTTCAAACCTCTCTAAAAAGTTTGAGACATTTTCTTCAAAATTAAAGTCATTACAAATAATTAATTCGTTGTCACTTTTTATCGAGATCCTGTAACAAACAAGAGGCCTCACGGGGCCCTCGGCGCTCATCTTGAACACTATATAAACAGAGTCCAAGAATGAGTCTACATAAAGCAGTCCATCTTCATAGGATACATTGTCAATCCTTGAGCCCCTCAGGGGTGATAAAAATAGTCCGAGCATCAAGTCTTTTCTTCAGTTGATCATAAAGTAAAATGTGGCGCTCCCCTATGAAGCCCTTTGATAAATCCATGTGGATTAATCTTAGTTACATTAAGTTTTTCAAATCATTTGGCCTTGTAGTTTCAAAGAAGATTTTCTTGAAAATGCACACATTTATATGAATTCTGTTTCAACAACAAAAAAAAAATCAGTATAAAAGGGTTAAAAATATTTTGAAAATTACAATTTTTTCAGATAGTATTCTCTTTCAAAATAGCTTTTGGATAGGTAAAAGGTTACAGCAAACTCATTTTACTCAATTTTTCTCAGATCTTAAAAGATATATATAATTACTGTCATCTAAGCTGACATTAAGGGAACAGAATATAAACAAACTCCAAACACCTGTCAACAGTCACTATTTTTCTGATAAGTAAGAGAGAATAGATAATTACTTTACAGTTGAAGTTGTTTTACTGTACAAGTCAAAATAAGTTAGGTTAATCCTATAAACTATGTATCTTTCTCTTCCTACACTGATAAGACCAGAAGCTCACGCCATTTTTCTGGAAACCTCTCACTGATAGATTTCCAGAAAATGTCAGATTCCGATCTTGTCAGTGCAGGAGCAGCAGTTTACTTAGTTTATTGCAGTTATGCTACAGCTTATTTTGACCTGTACTGTATACACAATATTTTTTGTTCCCCCCCCCCTCCCCCCCCCCTGTTCTCAGTGGAAAAAAAACTGGAACCAACCCTCACCAGATTCTCAAAAAACAAGTATTTTTGCTGACAGTACCGATCTTCGTGCAGACAGGAAAGGCAGTGGGCTAAGCATTAGAAAAGAGCCTCTGTTGGCCACATATTTCCATCCTGTCATAGACCATCATTTATTATTTATTGGTGTTTAAGGTCACATACTTCTGCACAATGGCTAATCATGACCAATGGCAGTTTTACGGGTGGAGGAAACCGGAATACCCGGAGAGAACCACCGAGCAACGGCGAGCAACGGCGAGCAACTGTCAGCTCCTCAACATACTAAATCCACACAAGCAGGGTTAGCATTAGTTGAAGACAAGTGCACCATCGACGTGCAGTACGCTTAGTACACAGCGTCCTCGTGTCCCCATGTGAGCAATGGGGGTGAAGTGTCTCGCCCAAGAACACAACGCGGTTGCAGCAGGTGGGATTCGAACCGAGGACCTCTCTACCTACTGAGCCACCGCGCCCCCTGTCATAGACCATTCCTGCGAAATTTGGTTCACATCTGCTCAGTAGTTCCAGAGAAGATGAAAATGTGATTTCCCACAGGGTTTCTATAGTAACTATAAGCCGCAATTGTGGCCATGTTTACAAACCGATCATCATTAAGATCGTTGGTAGAGGGGTTCCCAGTCATCACTTATGTGAAGTATCAAAACGTTTGGCCTGGCGGTTGCAGAAGAGAAGATTTTTAAAAAATCCACCAATCAGAATCAAAGAATGCCTCTGACGACCACGTTTTTCAACCCATGGGAACAAAATAAGAATCGTTTGTAGAGGACCTCTCATAGACCATCCCTGCCAAGTTTCGTTTACGTCGGCTCAGTAGTTCCGGAGAAGATGAAAATGTGATTTTCCCATATGGTTTCTATAGTAACTATAAGCCGCAATTGTGACCATGTTTGCAACCCGATCAACATAAAATGAGGGTATTTGGTAGTGGGTGGGGGGGGGGGGGCAGTCATCATTTATCTGAAGCATCAAAACATCAGGCCTGGCAGTTTCAGAGGAGAAGATTTTTGGTAATCCACCAATCAGAATCAAAGAGTGCCTCTGGCGGCCATGTTTTTCAACCCACGGGAACAAAATGAGGATCGTTTGTAGAGGACGTCCCATAGACTATCCCTACCAGGTTTGTTTTTCACGTCGCCTCGGTTTTTCCAGAGAAGAAGAGGAAAGTGTGATTTCCCATAGGGTTTCTACAGTAACTATAAGCCTCAATTGTGGCCATTTTTTGTGACCCAATTCACATTCAATGGGGATCATCGGTAAAGGGCATCCCAGTAATCATTTATGTAAAGTTTCAAAACATTTGGCCTGGCAGTTTCAGAGGAGAAGATTTTTGAAAATCCACTATCCAGAATCAAAGAATGCCTCCGAAAGCCATGTTTTTCGGCGGAAACAAAATCGTTTGTAGCGGACCTTGTTACAACCAGTAGTGTATAAATTTACCAGTAATGTCGAAATCGACCAGTAATGTCGAAAAAAATTAACCAGTAATGTCGAAATCAACCAGTAATGTCGAAAAAATCGACCAGTAATGTAAAAAATCCGTAATGTCGAAAAAATTAACCAGTAGTGTCAAAAAGTGACGACCAAAATGAGGAGCACCAACACTTGCCGACGGGGAAGGGGGTATAGCCACCCCCCCCCCCCCCCCCGATGACACCCCTGGTCGTGTGCTTTAATGACCGACTATTATAATGTCAGTCACTACCCGATATTTGCTACATGTCTATCATCTAGTTCTACCAATTTGCTACCTGTCATTTTACCTACATCCATCAATCAGTCAGTCTGCGTCACCCACATGTACACGCATGTACGTGGGGAGCACTATTAGCTCAATCGAGAAATTGCCTCGCAATTCAATTTGATGAATATCCGGGTTCTATACCTGACGAGGTCAGTTAAATTGTGTCCTTGGGAATGACACTTTATCCCAGGTGCACGTTGACTTCGTGTGCCAAGCCACATGCCGAAATGACACGTGTATGGTGCGCGTGCTTTAAACTAAGTGTCGTAAACGAAATCAGTCAATCAATCAACCAACCAATCAATCTTTGTATGTAGGTCTGCCTGTCCTTCCGTCATTCAGTTGTCTATCCACGTCTAGTGGTTATTTTTCACACGCCACATTGCTATCTGTCTGTCTGGATTTCTGTCCGTCTGCCTGGATGCTGCTAACCTGCCTGCCTACACACTTGCCAGCCTTCATGTGTGACTGTATGTCTATCTGTGCGAGCGCTAAATACTAAACTAAATATTTCAGCGTCGTATCAGTTCATTATCTATCCAGAGAGAGGGGGGAGGAGGGAGAGAGATATAGAGAGAGAGAGGGGAGAGGGAGAGAGAGAGGGGAGAGAGACAGAGAGAGACAGAGAGAGTTGGACAAAGACAGAGGGAAAAGGGGATAGGGAGAGAGCGATAGAGAGAGAAAGAAGGGGAGAGAGAGAAGGAGAGATAGAGGTAGGGGCAAAGGCAGAAGGACAGGGGATAGATAGATATCTAGATAGATAGATAGATAGATAGATGGATGGATGGATGGATGGATGGATGGATGGATGGATGGATGGGTGGATGGATGGATGGATGGATGGGGATGGATGGATGGATGGATGGATGGATGGATGGATGGATGGATGGATGGATGGATGGATGGATGGACGGACGGACGGACGGACGGACGGACAGACAGACAGACAGACAGACAGACAGACAGACAGACAGACAGACAGATAGATAGATAGATAGATAGATAGATAGATAGATAGATAGATAGATAGATAGATAGATAGATAGATAGATAGATAGATAGGGCAAATGCAGAGAGAGAGAGAGAGAGAGATGGGGAGAGAGAGCTAGGCAAAGACAGATGGAGAGGGGGATAGAGAGAGAGAATGATGGAGAGAGAGAGGGGGGCAAAGGCAGAGGGACATGGGATAGAAAGAGAGGGGAGATAGATAGAGAGAAAGAGGAGAGAGAGAGAGAGAGAGAGAGAGAGAGAGAGAGAGAGAGAGAGAGCAAACAGGATGGGATATGTTGTGCATATGATAGAGGGAAATAATTGTTAAACATAAAATTCCATATTTACTGGGGTAAATGTGTTTAAACTTGCGCGAAAATGGTTAAAAGTCGATAAATATAGGCAAAAGTACAATTTGAGCAACCCGAAAAAATATTGAAATTTTTGCGAAAAATCGTCATTTTGGTCGTCAATTTTTGACACTACTGGTTAATATTTCGACATTACGGATTTTTACATTACTGGTCGATTTTTTCGACATTACTAGTTGATTTCGACATTAATGGTTAATTTTTTCGACATTACTGGTCGATTTCCACATTACTGGTAAATTTATACACTACTGGTTGTAACAGACCTCCCATAGACCATTCCTGCCAAGTTTGGTTCACACCGGCTCAGCGGTTACAGAGAAGAGGATGAAAATGTGAAAAGTTTACGGACGCCGGACGACGGCGGGCGCCAAGTGAGGAGAAAAGCTCACATGACCCTTTAGGCCAGGTGAGCAAAAAATACTTTTAAAAAATTCCTTTAATTTACATTGTTTTCGGCGTATATAAATGCACTTTTGAACCAAATATGGGTGAAATATGAGCATAGAGACAAAAGCTATCGTGAGGTCAGATTCGGTGAGATTTGACCAGATTCGGTGTTTAGGGACGCCCGCGAGAGGGCTCCGGTGGCGAAAAAGGCCGACATTCGAACTTGCGAGTCTTCCATTTCTCCCAAAGACATAAAAATCTTGTTGGAAGATGGAAAAATAAAACAGCAAAAAAAAATATACCGAAGAACTGAAATGGAGGGTTACAGAACTGAAAGAAAGAAAACTAACCTGGAAATCTTCCTCGAAATGTCCAAATGATTTTGTTTCTATGAAATGACTCCGTTCCTACTTTTTAAACTATGCAGCCTTGAAAATTTCTAAAACAAATAAAACAATTAAATAAGAAAACAACAGGACAACAGACGGTACAACGATTATAATAAGGCCAGTAAATGGGAAAACAAAAACATGCGCCGCTAAAGCGTTAATCGATCAAAACAAACAAAACAAAAAATAAAAAAAAAACGCAGTTGTTAACCTTTTACGCTGCGTGACAGCCTAAAAACGGCCAGCCCTATTCACAAAAATCAAGATTGTATTTTCATTATTTTCCCCAAAAACAATTTATGACGGCTATCACTAAAAAGTGTACTCCGACTCCGAGTCCGGAAAAAGTGTACTCGAAAAATTCTTTCGTGTCGAATCAAGGAATGCATTGTTCTCTTATAGCTATTTTGTTACAGGTGGATCTGGGTATTTTAATTATTCTTTGTCATTTTTTCTTATATATATTTTAAATATCGAGACCCACACTGCAACAAAAAACCTTTTAAAGAACAATGCATTCTTTGATACGACACGACATAATCATTTTCCGAGTACACCTTTTCCGAAGTCGAGTACACTTTTTAGTGATAGCCGCTTATGACACTCCAGTGGCAGGGTATGAGCACAGATCGAATTTGAAAATAGTTTCATTCTGAAAAAAAACCTCAACTAATTTGAAGAACGAGTGTTATAAAAATCGGATGGCCCTTGAAAGCCGTCGGGGGTATTCGATATCTCGATTATACCTTTTTCATGCAACACACAAAAATGATTGCTTGAGTGAAAATTCAAATCCTGACTATCCAAACAACCAATCAATACAAATATTTTTCAAGCATAAAGCGGCCCATACACTATCAATATTATTGACAATAATATTGTCAATAAACGGTATTGACAATATTATTGCCAGTGTGTGGGAGATATTGAAGATTGATCAATATTATTGACGAATATCTGAGATCTCTGAAATATTTTCTTCAATATTCTACGACCGTCAATAATATTGATAGTGTGTGGGTTCCGCCAATAATATTACACAATATTAAGGAATTTCAGGTCTTCAAATGTATTTCCAGTAGCCAAAAAACGCAATGTGGCTGAAAATCGTTCCATCGGTGGTATTGCATCGCGCATCTTTGTGTCTTTTTTCTCTATTAAAGGTGTAACCAACCATAGCAGCTCCTTAACCCTTTACCTAACATGAAAAGCAGACGACACTTGCAAAAAAATTCTTGAGTAACTATTTTTTTTCATTTTTTGTCTCAAAAACATAGGTTATGACCCCTCATTGGAACAAGCTCGACGAGCTCGTTTCAATGAGGGGTCATAACCTATGTTTTTGAGACAAAAAATGAAAAAAATAATTAAAATTAATAGGCGATTTTTGAGAATAGCGCTGGCCGGTTTTGGCCGTTATGTTGGGTAAAGGGTTAAATGAATCCATTCGAAGAAAGTGTCTAATCATCAGGTTGATTAATCCGGAGTTCCTCCATAAGGGCACCATGACCAAATGTGTGTCTTTCTAAAAACCATCGTTTAGTCCACCATTTCTTTTTATTTTGTTTTTCGTTACTCAGGGCCAGTACCACGCCTAAACCCACAACTGGATCCATGTTTACAGCGCGGTGGCAGACGAAGAAATGACCGAAAATATTGAAGAAACTATTGAGTAGTTTGTGGCAAAAAATATATTGTCAATATTATTTACTCAATATTATTGTCAATAATATTGATAGTGTATAGGCCGCTTAACACACAGATGTTCCAGCTGGAAGAGACTGGGGATGGTCCATAAAAAGTGAAAATCGTCTGCTAGTAGGCCTAGCAGTATCTCGAGTCTAATAATAATTTGCCCATATACAGTAAAAGTCAAAATGAATTGAAGAATTACCACTACCGGTTTAAATAATTATAGATTACTGTTTCTTATTCTTATAACACAAGAATCGGTCATAAAAATATGTAATTCCTCTTTTGACCATTCTCGCCTTCAGCTGAAACGCATGTCACGCAGTGTAAGCTGTCTGGTTGGAAAAACAAAACCCACATAGTGGAAGATCCATGCAGGACGGATGAGAGAAAATTCGGGCCCCATGTTAATTCTGTGACGGGCGCCCTTTCAAAAGTATCCGGATTTTGATGGGGATGATAAAGGCAATTGCAACGAGTCCTGAAGGCGCGAGCGATCATCGGGTAGTTTGTTGAAGGAGGTCTCCCCCTTAAGAAGAAAAAACATTTAATTCAGTTATTAAATGGAGTCTTCTCGCGGCTTTGGGGATAAAAAATTAGGTTGTTTCAAATTTCAAATTTCAAAGTTCACCAGTGAGTATCCAGTGACCTAGAGTAATAGCTATTGACTGTACAATTCTTGAATTCTTGAAGTGATAACTATAACTTTATTAGGTCAAGTTGGTGAAATAAAGTTATCACTTCAAGAAACATGCAGTTGAAAATTTCAACTGTTGATCAAGTGCATAGCTTCATTCACGATACAGCCCACCACCACCACCCCCCTCTTCTTCACCCCAGAATGTTGCATACCAAATATCAAAAGATTCTGCCTGCTGGATCTGGAGAAGAAGATTTTTAAGACATTTGCCTGAAATGCACTAAGTTCAAATTCGGGCTTCTATACTGAGCCCAAATGTGAATCCAGAGGGCCGATTTGAACAAACTTGAATCAGATCCACCTCACAATGTTGCATACCAAATATCAAAAGATTTTGCCTGCTGGATCTGGAGAAGAAGGTTTTTAAGACATTTGCCTGAAATGCACTAAGTTCGAATTCGAGCTTCCATAGTGAGCCCAAATATGAATCTAGGGAGCCGATTTGAACAAACTTAAATCAGACCCCCCCCCCCCCCCCCCCCCCCCCCAGAATGTTGCATACCAAACATCAAAAGATTCTGCCTGCTGGATCTGGAGAAGACGATTTTTGAAGAAATTTGCCTGAAATGCACTAAGTTAAAATTTGGGCTCCTATACTGAGACCAAATATAAACCCAGGAGGCCGATTTGCACAAACTTGAATCAGATTCACCCCCACAATGTTGCATACCAAAATTAAACAGATTCTGCCTACTAGGTCTAGAGAAGAAGATTTTTGAAGGAATTTGCCTGAAATGCATAAAGTTCGAATTTCGGGCTTCTATAGTGAGACCAAATATAAATCCAGGGGGCCAATTTGAACAAACTTGAATCAGATCCACCCCATAATGCTGTATACCAAATATCAAATGATTCTGCCCACTTGTGCGGGAGAAGAAGATTTTTTAGTATTTTCTCTAATATACATAGGCTGCTATCAGAGTTATGCCCCCATGGAGCCACAAGTGGGCATGTCCATTTCATTTGAACAATCTTGAATTGACATATGGTAAAGAACATCCATACCAAGTTTCGAGCAAATCGACCTAGCGGTTTCATAGGAGAAGTCGTTTGAAAAATATTCACGACGCCGGACGGACGACGACGACGGCAAGTGATAAGTTTAGCTCCTTTTGGTGAGCTAAAAATTCAGTTTTTCTAGCCATGTTTAGACTTGGTGGTGGATGGGCAGGCCTAACTAAGATTCCTTCACTCCAGGGCAAATAAGGCCATCCACCAACCTTCCGGGCTCCGTGGTTACCACCCTCCCCCACCTCCGCGGCGTTGACCAAAATGTACATACATGGATACTGTATTACAGTACACGCAGTGTGATTTTGTTTTTGTCCTCTGAGAAGGCAGATATGTATAGGAAAAATAACGAGTTGGTGTTGAATAGGCGAGAGAAAGCTCCCCGTCGAGGGCCGTTAGGCCCGAGACGGTGCTTTCTCTCGTCTATCCAACACCAACGAGTCATTTATCGTACTTAAAAAACTTTGTGTCTGTTTTGTAATAAACTCCCTGTAGAGAACCCCCGAAGTGTGTAACCCTTTTCATATATCCAACAGTTGGATATTTAAAGGGTGAATTGTACAATCCGCATATGTGAAAAAATCCTGCATATGTGAAAAACTGCAATCCCGCTCATTGATTCATCTGGAGAAATGTGAATCAATGCAGCTGATGTAAAATCAATCAGTCCTTTGCTGTCTTCAGAGTGTGATAACTTTAAAACACATTCAATACAACACAGTCAAAATGAGCATACATGATTCTGATGAAGATATTTTTATTACCCAAAATACGTTTAAAGACAAAAGTGAATCTGAAAACGATATGGATGGTATACTAAGCGATTTAGATTTACAAGAAATTAATAAAGAGAATGGGTCGAATTTTAACATTGATAATAGTTTCACAGACCTATTTAGAGACGTTTCTGACAATGAATTAGTACGTTGTACTGATGAAATTCTCCGTGAAGTACCACACCAAGCTTTAACTTCCAGACGCTTCGTAATGCCAATTCCTGATACGGAACGGGATAACATTTCTCACTCCCGATTTGCAAAAAAACGGGGTCCAAGAGTAAATGGACATTAAGCCTTTTTCAAGGGTGGATGGATAACAGACGAATGGTTCAGTTGGAGAGAAATGACATTAGACATGTTAGTGGGGACATTTTAACAATGAATAATCATATGTTAGACTATTGATTGGGGGCTTTGGGAGTGACAGGGACGTAAGGCTATTCCAGTGCAAGACTCCAGTAAGCCTATTAAGATTCGAAAAGGAGATGTCGTCATTGACATCCCAATGTGACAGGTGTAATTCCCAAACGTTTTTAGGTTTCAATTTAGTATTTGGTGTTCGGAATACATTTTGGGGTATTACAAACTAACAAATTGTCATCTTATATTCTCCTGTGTTCTCCGTTTCGATACTAATGATTGGTTCTCAACAACTGAACAGCAAGTTTTTATAAAGTATTCCATTCAAATATCCAACAGCAGGCTGTGGGATATTTCATCGGTGTGTAATATATCCAACAGCTGGCGGTTGGATATTTAACTATTCAACTTTTCAGTATACGATAGTCCAATTATGCACTTGTAAATAACAATGGGTGACGCCAGTAAAAAGTTTTAAACATATATTTCCAACATATTCTTGCCAGTCTTGTAGAAAGTTGGGAACTCAACATGGTAATCTGCAGTTTATGGACCACCCGGTTACTAACTATTCAGTGATCCTTAAACTGCAGATTTGCTTGTTGAGCCACAAGTTTTTACTGGCTGCCATGTGCGTTATTTTGCATAAGCAATATTTCAGCCATCGGATCGCCATGTGGAATTCAGAAATCACTTGACTTACCGAGTCTGCCGTCGCATGTGGGAAGGGGTTCATTGCGGTGTTCATGTCGAAATACTTATCCACAAGGAGGGCGGAGGTGTATGCAGGAAAAAAACGAAAACGTGCCGCCAAAACTTAACTGATCAAAAAAAAAACAAAAACAAAAACAAAAACAAAAACGAACGCAGTTGTTAACCTTTTACGCCAGCGCTATGCAAAAATCGCCATTCTATTTTCTTTATTTTCCCCCAATACATAGTTTATCACCGCTTTCACTAAAAAGTGTACTCGACTCGACTTCGAGTCCGTAAACGATGTAATCGGAAAATCGTCTCCTGAGTACCAATGTGTTCTATGTGCCAGTAGGCACATAGAACACATTGGAACTGAAGGGACGAAATGATTTTGTGTCGTATCAAAGAATGCGCTGTTCATTTATAGCTACAAGGGCGGATCGAGAGGGGGTGGACTAGTCCCCACCCCCGACCTCCGCGAGCCCACTATAAAAAGTCATGCTCCTATTCCACACAATCTTGTCCTATAACGCCCCTCCTTAACTAATGACACTACGTTGCCAAATAAGGGACATGACCCTCTTTTAGAATTCGCAGAATATCGGTTATTTATAGAACTGACGCCAGTCACGTCGACAGGTATCACTGTCTGCAAATTGGATAGTCGAAAGCGGGACGCAATGAAGCGAAGTATAAAAAAATATTTTGTCGCCACAATGCCGAAGAAATGGTATGTTCCTGGTGTCATTATTTTTACATCGCATACCTCAGACTTGAAGTTAATGTTAATGGCAACCAATATTTCCAGTAGCGTATGTTTCCCAGTTTTAATTTTATTGAGTGCTTCTGGCATTCGCCAGGTCAGCTCAACTGGGCATTCGCCCGAATCTGCGAATGGCCAGTTGAGTTGACCGGTCGAGTTCTCATTATAGCACACCATGGTGCCTACAACAATCTTTAAACTTATTAGAGCCCCACTTTCTGAAAAAAGTAGGGTATAGTGAATGCACCTTGTAATTTGTTGTACGTCCCATCGTTATCTGACCCACCTATAAAATAATTTAGCTATATAAACATGTCTCTCTTTCTCTCCCCCTCCCTCCCTTTCTCTCTCAGACGCACATACATTTACTTGAAGTATACCAAAAATCTGATATAAATTATTATCACTTGGGTTCCTTTTCAAATTATGTCATGGCTGCTTCTCAGCAGTGGTAACATAATTCGTCAAAGAATTTAAAATGATTTAACTGATTTGAAGATCAGCACCAAAAAAGTCAGTGGCAATATTGGCCCAATAGACCAAGAATGCCAATAGTTTCCCCACATTTCTTGCCACTATACCGAAAATGCAAGGTAAAAGAGGTTTCTTGTTTCTACGTTTCCGACGATTGATGTTCCCATGATGTCAAAGATCACTAATCTGTCGAGGTGGTCACTAAAAGTGGTAGTCCGAGTCGGAAAAAAGTCGGGTCGAAACCGGTTTCGTTTTAATTAATCTCTTAAATTAAAAGATATAACTGTAATTTTTTAGATATGTTGTGCCTATTTGAATGGAGAATACTTGCAATTAAAAATTTTTTTTTCTAACAAAATAATATTTTTGATTTTACGGACGAATTTTTTATCTTCGAGTCACTAAAATTGGTAGTTCAATAACCCGACACCTGATCAAGAAAGCAGATTAACCAATCGTCTTTGTAGTTTTTGCATGGAGGCGGGACGATTTTACTTTTAATTATAACCTTAATATACACATATGCATGGAGTGTGTGTGTACGCGACGCGCGAGTGCGTGTGAGTGTGTGTACCTATGAGCGTATGCTGGGGAAAAGTTTCACCGGCGAATCAGCGGATTCTAACCTGATTACTATACAAAATGTTCCCAAAAATTCATAACGAAATGGCCTTACCGGCCACTCCTTTGTGAATCTATGGAAATGATTTGTATCTTCAGGTAAACAATTGTAGCAACATTACTGTGTTTAAGGTACAGTCTTTGATATTTATTAAAAATCCCGGATAGATAAATTAAATTGCGCCTTTTCTCTGATGATTCTGTCTGTATAAGCATGTCCATATTTGAATGAGCAAGTGTACCTAAAAGTGTTATAGGGTAAACATCAACGCAGTCAAAGTACTACGCATTGAACATCTAGCATTCCTATGCTCCTCCTTGCAGCAAAGGACGCACAGTTTACACCTTTCGACCGTAAGGGCAATTGCTCTTACCTCATTTCGCCTGGCGCTGTCTGCAAAAGGGTCGATTTAGGGGTCAATGCTACGTGTCGTTGAAGGGGGACGTATTTTGCAAGTAGACACATAACTGCATAGGGGCAACTATTATATTAGTATATTTCTTGCAAATATATGTCTGTGCTGATAGGTTTGCTGCTGCAGGTCACAGCAAGCACTCCTTCGTGGCACAAAATCTGCCACACACCACAATCTGCGCGAACACACACGTATATGTACGCGCGACTTTGGTGTGTTTGCTGCGCCGAGTATTAGTAAAGAGTAAAATGCAAATCGCAACATAAACAGACTGATAGCGAAAACTGGTGCATTTTAGCTAATGCTATAGCGCTGGCGATCCCCTTGTGCGCGCGCGCGCGCGCGTGTGTGTGTGTGTGTGTGTGTGTGTGTGTGTGTGTGTGTGTGTGTGTGTGTGTGTGTGTGTGTGTGTGTGTGTGTGTACGTGCGCGTAACCGGATACTTGCTTAAGTGTACAATGGCGCAAGAAAAATCATACCTCATATTGTCTAATATCTCCTTACGGACATGTTTTATATCTTGTTTATTTATAAAATATCTATGCAACTGTACTCCATGTCAATGGAACAAAGTTGATCAATAAATCAATCAATCAATCAATCAATCACTGAAGTGGGAAGTGAAAAGATTGGGGTTTTTTTAAGGATATCCCTGAGTGTTGATTTTGTCAGTTCTTTTCATACGGATTACTCATTACTTCTGTAAAGTTTTAATCAGAGTTCAATTAAATAAAACTGTATATTTATTTTTTCACAATTCACGCTCTGAGTACTGACTGTGGTTGTAAAACGAATTTTGTTTGGAGGCGATTCACATAAGTGGGAAGTGAAAACATTTTTTTTTCAGGATATCCCCAAGTGTTGATTATGTCGGTTCTTTAAAATTCATACCGATTCCTCATCACTTGTAAAAAACATCTTTAAAGTTTTAATCAGAGTTCAATTAAACAAAACTATACAGAAGTAAAATTATCGCAAGTTAACAATGAAGGAACCGTATGTCCTGCCTTCGAGGATTTTGACTGGTCAGCAGGGTGATGCCGTATAGCTATCCAATAGAATAATTTTACGTTTTTTCTTTTTTTATAATGTTAAATTTTTTTCATGCGTTAATACAATAATAGTATCATTTTTCTACTACCCCTCCCCTCCCCTAGCCTTATTATGGACATCATTTCATTTCAAAACTTCGGGTTTTCCAGAAAAGTTGTAGTAAATGTAAATATTTTTTGCTGATATGGTTGAATGTAATACTTATAAATGTACAATTTAATGATCTTTCAGATAGTACTGATTTCTGTTGTTTTTCCGTGTTAATACAATAATATGAATTTCTCGCGTATTTCGGTTCTTTTGCGGCCCAACAGAAGTGATTAACAGTCTGAGGTCTTATAGGCGACCTGAGACGAAGTGACGCTAATAATGCAGGGCACTGTTAATCATTTCTATCTAATAGAACCGTAATGCCCGAGAAAGTCAAGTTAAGCCTGAATGGAAGTGGTATATTTTCACGCAGAATTGATTTCTGTTGTTTCATGTGTTATTTTTTTTGTTCCTTCAAATGATGTGTATTACTCTTGTAAGTTGTTTTTTATAGTTTTCTTTAATAAAAAATATCTTTGAAAAAACATTGTTTTACTCCATTTACTTCGTTGGTCCTACAAGAACTGTTTTGATTAAAACAATGTTTCCCACTTCATTAAGTCGCCTCCAAACAAAATTCGTCTAACAACCACAGTCAACACTCATGGATATCCTAAAAGAAACCAATGTTTTCACTTCCCACTTCAGTAAAATCGCCCCGCCTCCATTAAAACAGGTCGTACTAAAAGACGACCGTAAACGAGCGTAGAAAAAAGTAAGAGGGTTATGGGGAAAGCGAAAGCACAAAAGGGTTGACAGCGACCTTATAGATCTATGTTTAAAATATTATAACGATAGGATATGCTTATCCCATTTTATAACGAAAAATGTTAATCCATGATCAAAAATCTACGGTCGTCTTCTGGTACAATACTAAAAGACGACCGTAGATCGAGCTGTTAATTAAGTGAGTGAGTGAGAGAAGACAACATTAAAGATAAATCTCCTCACATCTTGATTACCATACGCCGACATCAACGCAAAAAATTGAACTTCTATTTTCAGGTGGTAAAAAAAACAAAGCAGTGCAATACGAACACAATCACTAGACACGACCTACGGCCAAACTGCCATCTTGGTCGCAATGGTGTTATGAATAAACGTGGTCGCTTTCATCCCAATAACTCTCCAGGACTTTTACAATCTCAACCAAAGTCAAACAATCGTGAACTCATTTCTTAAATTCAGAAACAGATGGAAAACATTGTACATGTTTTGAAAAAAAAAAAAAAAAACTCGCTGCAATAATTCGCTCTGTACTCAGGTGGGGGTGTATTGATGAGCTATCAGCCCCATCTGGGTCCAAGATTTTTTGAACCAGCAGTCCGTTTGGCCTTCAGTGTCTTGATTTCTATAACTGCATATCATATTTGTATATTTAAACAGATTTAAACATTTCTTATAATCACGGATAATCAAAGTTTTTTTTTTAGGTTCCTCATGGTCCTTCAGAAATAAAGACTTTAAGTATATGTGAATTATTTTTAGCAAACATCAAAAATCAAGATACCAGTAGAAGTGGGCATATTTATGATAATTTCTTAGAAAAAAGAAAAAGAATCCCGAACTGTCGCTGGTTTGGGAGCGGCCCCAGCATATTATCCTTAACGGTTATAAAAAGGAAAAAATCCATCAATGTGTGTTTTGGAAAGGTGGGAGTGATCCATCAGCCTATAAGGAATAGAGAATGCTGAGCCTTGGCCATCTGGTCTGCCTGCAGGGGGAATAGATGACGGGGTGATTGGAGCCCCCCCCCCTCTCAAAAAACAATCAATAACCTCCCCCCCCCAAAAAAAAACACACACACACATACACACACCCTCTCACAGACACTCACCCAAAAAAAACCCCTTAAAAGTGCTGTTAAATCTTTTATTCAATAGATTATTTATATAAAATGACACTCGTCCCAGTCAGGCAAGCCTGTTTCAATCCTTGTCTGGTGTCTGGTGGTTTCCTGTGTATGTTAGCAGAAAGGTAGGTTGTACCAAATCCTCCTACGCTCCGTCTACTATTTCCATGCGTCTTTTTGGCATAATTTTGAACCCTCTGTAGCTTCTTATAGCATTGTACCAACTCTTAATGTAATACGACGCTTAATGTAATAAACATTTAAATGTTAGGAGTTTATTACATTAAGCGTCGTATTACATTAAGAGTTGCTTGTACCAACTCTTAATGTAATACGACGCTTAATGTAATAAACTCTTAAATGTTCGGAGTTTATTACATTTAGAGTCGTATTACATTTAGAGTTGCTTGTACCAACCCTTAATGTAATACGACGCTTAATGTAATAAACAATATGGAAATATATTCGTGTTCCCCATCCGTCCGTCCGTCCGTCCGTCCGTCCGTCCGTCCGTCCGTCCGTCCGTCCGTCCGTCCGCCCTCACGAGGGTACACTTATGAGTTGTGTTTCCAGTAGGCGTCAGACTTGTGGGGATTTTTAGCACTTATGGGGTGCAACTCGGAAGTACACCTTCACAAACGAGTCCAGAAGATATTTCTGAGGTTTTAAAACAAAAAGGTCTCTTGCACCCCACAGTGTTTCGGACACACATTTTCCGTCCGTTCTTGGACGGCCAATCACCGAACGGACAAAGCCTCCCGCTGATCGTCTAAAATTGACAGCCTTCCTGAACCAACCAATCAAATCTCTCGATTCTATTACATCCCATAAGTTGGCAGTGTACGCGTTTCTCTTTTTGTCTTGAGAGGGAACCAGTTTTATCATAATGATTTATTTTTCTTACCCGCAGTTTTCATGCCAATCATCTATGGAACTTGGAAGAGTTCGAAACGTAAATTTAAAGTAAGTTACCATTTAAACGAAATATGTTGAATTTTGCGTGTAAAAATCCAGTCTTAACGCCTGAGACGTCCGAGTCTTTCATGTTTCGATACATCCAGATGAAGTTATGCAAGCATGCGTAATTTATTTTGCCTAATTTCGCGGCACTGCAACCTACCTGAATTGTCAAGTGTTGCAGAAGCAGTGAAACCACAGGCTTCAGTGAGAACAAATCAACTCAGTGCTTTCATTTTCACGGGGCCGCAACAATAGTTAAATCTAGGGCCCTGGGAATCGGGAATTTTAGTTCGAATCGAATCATGTCAGAGATTCGCGAATTGAGATTTTCTACAGGCCTTTTGACTTTTGCTTGCTTCCGTACGGCATCCTTATTTTGAACATGTTGGGTTTTAACTTTTACCCATGGGCTTTGAATAAACAACAGGGTTACGATTAGCACCGGGAAATAAATTAAAAACATGTGAGCAACTATTTCTTAGTTTTGGAAAAAAATCACACTCCTAAATCTTTCACATTAGTAGTTCAGCGATCTGAACGTAGTGGCTACCCATCTACATTTAGATTCCTCCCGAGTCCCTTTCAAGTCTGAACCCGTCGAAGCGTCAACCATCGCTTCGATATCGTCCATGTCAGTTATTGTCATTATACGCCTGTATTGGCTATAAAATAATGTTGCGTCCGAGAAAGTCAGCTTAACATAAGCTGCGCCATAAGATTAAAATTTTAAAAAGAACAATTTTGTAGTCAGGAGCCCGACACCTCCCGTGCTTATTTAAGGCCCTGTGATACCTTCTAAACCATCATGTGAAGGCGTAGTCTAGTGATACCTTCTAAACCATCATGTGAAGGCGTAGTCTAGTGTAGTCACTAGTGCAACAATGAGCAATTAGCCCAGTGGCGCCATGCCAACGGTGCACGGGTGGGGGGGGGGGGGGGGGTGCTCCCCACATATTTTCGGTGAAGGCCTGGAAAGTGCCATTTCCGGCAACATGGGAGGCATTTTTGCCAAATTTTTTGGGCACGCTACGCGCCAAACGATGGTGACGCTCCGCTTAGAAGGTGTTACCGATCCGCTCCCCCCTCCCTCCCAGATTTTTCTCTAGCATGACGCCCCTGGTTCAGCCAATTAATAATGGCCCACTTCACAAGTTCTAGTACTAATATGATCTCACCCCGAGGTTGCTAAGATCGCATGCCCTTGGGTAGGCAGTAATAAGGCCTGGGGGTAGTACCCTTATAAAAAAGTACCATGGTAAATCCCAAAATACCCTGGTAATACCATGGTATTACCATGGTATTACCAGGGTATTTTGTGATTTACAATGGTACTTTTTTATAAGGGTAGGAAAGCAGACACTAATGGGCAAGACTAGTGAATGACGAAATCTATAGATGGAGTATGGTTAGGTTTCATCCTTTGGGGTGAATGGGGGGGGGGGGGGGGTAATACTGGATAATGAAAGTGGATGGATGAAGCAGGAGCTGTAACCATGGTGGCAATTACCAATAAAGCATGTTTTTAAATGAAGACACTGGAAAACTTAACTTATTTTTATTAATGATAAATTACTTGAAGCCATTATGTTTATCTTGAACACAGTTGATAAATAATATCTCGTTATAAATGAATGATAGAATGACATTCGACTTGTACAAACTACAGGATGTGGCAAGACAAATTTTCACAAATAAAGGAGCAACATAACCCCAGTTAAATTTGGGTTATGTTTCTCCCATATGGGTGATGGGATTATTGGAGAAATTCCACCCTCGGGCTTCAATATCTCCTATATGGGGGAAACACTCTATCAGTACTGTGTAAAGGTGAGTCTTCAACTGAAAGAGATGAGGAGAACTCACCTGAATATAATAAGAATGACCAAATTTACATAAGAGATAATAGAGCTAATAGAGGACAGCTACATGTATTCTCGGACACTCTGTTACATAGGGTGATATCAGCCAATATGGAAGAAATATTCTCCAGCAGGCCTCAACTGAGGGAGGAGTAACCTGTGGAAGAGGATTTCTCCTATATTGATAGAATACGGGCAGGCCTATACGCGTCTTTAACTTGTCTTGCTAAGTTTGAACGGAAGGGTTAGTTATATCTGGTATACAAAGGATCGCGGTGACAAGTGATATCCCTTATTATTATTTAATATTTATTGATGTTTAAGGTCACATATTTATGCACAATGACTAATCACGACCGGGACAGTTTTACGGGTGGAGGAAGCCGGAGTACCCGGAGAGAACCACCGAGCAACGACGTGCAGCTGCCAGCTCCCCAACATCGCAACTCCGCACTGCAGCACAGGCAGGGTTAGATTGGTTGAAGACATGCGTACCATCGACGTGCAGTACGCCTTAGTACACGGCGTCATCGTGCCCCCACAGTGATATCCCTTAAATTTCTGCATCACAATGTGAGGGAGAAATTTATGAAAAGGCCCTGTTACCATTTCGGGTTATAACTGAGAAGAAATGTCCTAGATAAAATGAAGAAGCTCTAACAGTTCAAATTTCTTGTCTTTGGAGAATGTAAAGATAAATCTGTAAAATTAACCCTTTACCCGAAGTAACGGAAAATCGGCCAGCTGGCGCTGTTCACAAAAATCACCAATTAATTTTCATTATTTTTTTCATTTTTGTGTCAAAACCGTAGGTTATGACCCTCTTTGGAACGAGCTCGTTTCAACGAGGGTTCATAACCTATGTGTTTGACACAAACAAAAAAATGAAAAAATAGTTATTCAAGAATTTTGTTGAGGAGTGCCGTCTGCTTTTCATGTTAAGGGTTAAAATGGATACTGTTCTATTTTTATGCCTAAGTTATACAATTTATGGAGCTGACGTTCAAATGTAGTTTCTTGCAAAATGGGTTAAAAACTTAGATAACTGATGAGGCAGGGCCCATCCACCTAACTTTCTAGCCTATTGAATACAAACATTACTACATAATCAGACGACTCACCGCAGTCATATTTATAATTCTCTTCTAATTCAACCCCTCCACCTTGCACCGTGTCAGAGTGGGTGAAATGTAGCAAAACAAACTGTAACTTATTTTGGTGGGTCCCGTACGGAGCAGAAGTCTCGGTATTTATAGTAAAAGGCCAGCCAATGAAATTGTAGCACCTACATTGGAAAACCCGATTCTAAACTGTAATTGTAAACACGAAGAAAATCTGAAATTGCACTCGCTTCAAACTTGAATAAATCAAAATATATGTTATAAACATTTCGATCAACGATCATATGAAGATAATAGAACCTTGATGCATGGCTAAGATAAAATTCTGTAGAATAATGATATGGGATACAGTAGTCCAATAATATTAGCCTTCGCCTGTGCTCCGAATTTATTATTTTTTGATTTTTAATATGTCGCACCGTCGAAGTCTAATCTGATCTTTCGTTTTTCCAGCAGCAAAGTACGAAATTAGGCGACATAACACTAATATGATGAATACTCATTCTCCATACATGTTCCCACATTCAACAAGAATAATATACCTTCACATTCACATTAGATGTATAAATTTCCTATACTTACTGTTGAATTACGTATTAAATACCAATAATTAAATAGAAACTTTTTTTCAAGCGGTAATGTTACAGCGGTTGGAAAATTGTTAAAAATCGTATCCAATTTCCGGGAACGGACCTCAGTACAAAATGTATTGCAACGACTGCCGCGTCGTTTGACTTGGTATGCACTACATTATCGGTATTACGTTTTTCACTCCGCGTTTTCCTATCAACCCATCTTCCTGTTCAACAGTTTGTTTCGAGTTGAAAAAATTGCAGTGCAAATGACGCCTAAATAATTCAAAATATCGATTTATTTGCACGAAAATGACCACCAGAATGAAGAAAAATGTGTTTTACACAACTGTCAATCGGAAGTAGGAACCAGGTGGGGAAATTTGATCTTTAATCGAGGTCCAACCGTTCAGCGAGAGTCTCTCGCTGAACTTTGCTGCTGGAAAAACGAAAGATCAGATTAGACTTCGACGGTGCGACATATTAAAAATCAAAAAATAATAAATTCGGAGCACAGCCGAAGGCTAATATTATTGGACTAGGGATACAGTAGTTACGTGATAATAAATGCCGAAATCATGTGAGAGCACGTTTATTTTATACATGTAACTGAATCTGACCAGAGCAAAATACGAGGCAGAACAAATTGACGGTTTCTTGAGAATTACAACATGTTAAGACGTGGAAGATATAAAATAGTTTTTTTAAACAGGGTAGGGAATTGAGTGATATACGTTGCAGATGATTTTAATTTCGCAACAATGACAAGATGAATACTTGGTTAATGAGTTGCCTAAATCCGTGTAATATTGCGAATGGGTAATTACCGAAATGAGAATAAAATATGTCAAGAAGTGATATAAAAAATCAAAGGGGGAAATTTTCCTGATAGATAGTGTTACACAGAATATGAAGGTAATTGTTAAATTGCCTCGTCCTCTGAAAAATGGGGGTTCAGGCTGAGACAGCATAACAATAATAACCCGAAGTTGCATCTGAACAAAGATCGATGCGGAAACAGGCATACTTGTAATCACATTCGGGGAGAGGAGGTCGATTATGATCATTACCGGGTAATTTTACTAGGAGTTATCGTTTCCGCATCAATATTCTTTTCGGCAGCAACTCGGGTTGCACAAAAACATGGACGATATCGAAGCGATCCCCGTGGGAACCCCGGGAAGTAAGCAGCACTTGTTTACTGTGGTAAACCAGTTCCGCTTTACTAGTAAAATAGGACCCAGTCACCAATGCTTGGGGTGAAAGTCCTCTAAAAGGGGCAACATGTAGATAAACGATTGACTAAACTTGACTTCATCTCCATGTTGTGTCACGATTAGCCATGGTGCATAAATATGTGACGTTAAACACCAACAAACAAACAAACGATATCGAAGCGATGCTTGACTCTTCGTAGTGTCTAGTCTCAATAAATAAAGAATAAAACACAGTTTGGATCAATAAACACAAATGTAAGGAAATATGTGTACTACCAAATGCAGCCAGTGATAAGGGTGAAAGCTTGCCCGTGTTTTGAGTTGCCAATTAAACTTGTTGGGGAATTTTACTACAGATTTGAATGGGAGGAATCTGAACATTGAGGGGTAGCCACACTGCATGTGTGATTTTTCACACCTCTGCAATTTTCCGAGGTGTCACTGTGTTGTGTTATTCATAAAATACCTTTGGACATTTGGAAACAGGTCAATCCCGCCCCAAAGATGATCCATCCCCAGATGATCTGTCGTTTCCTCAACCCAGACGATATGACCCCAGTCATTCCGTCCCCAGACGAGCTGGTCCATGCACAATTCATTAGCTGTGACAACATATTGATTTTGGGTTTAAAAAATATAGAAAAAAACCCCAGAATGAATGCATGTATGGTGAAGAACTGAACGAATGGGTCACTGATGACTTTGAAAGTGTCGTTGGTGATACTGGTCCCAAATTCATTTTATGTTTCCATTTCATTTTTAGCTTAACTTGACAAAGTCAAGATAGGCTATTGCCATCACACATGCAGAAGTCTGTGAGTCACTTCACATTTTCCTTTAGCACAGGCTACACTCTCGTAGTTCTTATCTGATTGTCAAAAAATTTCATTTGCACGTTTGAGGTCATGTTTAGATGAGAACGTCCCCTTTTGGTCGCGATACGTCAAACGTGACAGCTGCCTGAGGTGAAAACCCAAGAAACTTCAGCACAGTCTACAGGTCATATTTATGGAGAGATTTCATGGTAACTTGGTGGGATGACTCTGTTTTATATCTAGATGAGAAAGTCCCCTTTTGGTGATGATCTGTTGACTGTGACGGCTGCCCAAGCCAAAAACCCAAAACATTTAGCACAGTCTACAGTCTGTATATATGAAGGGATTTCATTGTACCTTGAGAGGATGACTCAGTGTTACTGTGTAATGACTACATGAGGACGTCCCCTTTTGGTTGCGATCGGTCAGCCGTGATGGCTACACAGAGCAAAGCCCGAGAACCTTTAGCACAGTCTTCAGGCATAATTTATGAAGGGATTTCATTGTAACTTGATAGGATAACTCGTTTTTGAATAATTTCACTGTAACTTGGTAATTTTGGTTGACATACATTAACTGTGAGGGCCACATTAAGCAACCCCTCACTTCTTTAGTACAGTCTGCACCTCAAATTATTTTTTATTGAAAACATAGCATCCAGGGAACTGAAATTAACATATTCCCAATTATCACAATTCTTGTCTTATTTCATAATCCTTTCATAAACATTGAACATTATCCTTTTCATCAAACACAACACACAGTCAAGTTAAGCTACAGTGTCATTGACACTTTCATTATTTTTGTATTTATTTTTTTGGAGGGGGCGGGGGGATGGGAGGGATGTGGGTCCACGTCACTGGTTATGGTGACTAATTGTTACAGTATCGGGGTAAAATCTAAGGAACCACCCGCAACCATTGAAAAGACTTTTGCTAATCTATTAAACTTGTAAACTTGTTTTTTTTTTTCCAATTTTTTACAAACAAACATCCATACAAAAAAGTCACTATTCATTGTAATGAGCACAGTAAATTTGTGCCATTGAGATGTCGCCTGAAATGTTTTTGTAGAATGTTTTTGAAAAATTATTTTTTAAAGCCCAATTTATAACTTGTGTGGATTAGTGCAGCAGGTTTGTAAATAGAGGGTCAACCCACAAACAAGTCAGACAAACGGCAATGCCACATCATGATTTTCAATATTGCGGATGTGTGTGAAATCTTCTTCACAACAGGCTGAGTATACATGTATATGGTCAGTTACTTGCCTTAATGTTTGAACCAACATCCAACATATACCTCAGTATTATTTATTTATTGGTGTTTAAGGTCACATATTTATGCACAATGGCTAATCATGAATGTGACAGTTTTACGGGTGGAGGAAGCCGGAGTACCCGGAGAGAACTACCAAGCAATGGTGAGCAACTGTCAGCTCCCCAACATACTAACGCCACACAAGTGGGGTTAACATTGGTTGAAGACAAGTGCACCATCAATGTGCAGTACACCTTAGTACACAACGCCACCGTGCCCCCACGTGGGCAATGGAGATGAAGTGTCTTGTCCATGGACACAACGCGGTTGCCACAGGTGGGATTCGAACCCAGCCTGCACCTCTACCAACTGAGCCACCGCGCTCCCATATAACTCAGTAAATGCTGTTAATTTGTTTTATACATTATCTTCATCTTATGGGTTTTGTTTATACAATGAGAAAGGTGGACTGTTGGGGCAAAATGTCAAGGTCAGGATGAGTGAGAACACCATTTTTATTTTGAACTACCATGCCCACTTATATATTGTGAAAGTATGTGACAAGTTCCGAACATTTATTTTTGTTATTTTGTTGAGTTGAATAAGTATAGATAAGGCCACACAAAGTAGATCTATTTCTCAGGCCATTATTTGTAAAATTTTATGTGGGTGAGCATTTTATTTTTCTTTTATTTTTAGCTCACCTACATCTGTAAGATGTGGTGAGCTATTGTCATAACCTCGGGCGTCAGCGTCGGCGTCCGGCGTGTCCAATATTGTAATATTTAATGTTAAGGTTAATTTCTCAAACATCAGTGGGCTCAGGCCTTTTATATTGCATATGTAGGTTGTAGGGGACTATCAGAACAGTATTTAACCCTGATACTATGACTTTTTTCCAAATTTCACCTGAAATTTTCTGCCAAAAGTTGTTGTAAGAATTTGCGTTTAGGTGTTGTAAGAATTTGCATTAAAGTCAGCTTTTGTGCAGATTGTGCTGCTTTAACTTCTCATTACTGTTGATTTTCCTATTTAAATAACAACTGTAGGTATTATCCCTACTTTATGCAGAAATTTAACGAAAATTTTCTTTTTTTTCAGTCAAAATTTTCATGTTTTTCTCGGACTTAGTAAATTTTAAGTTGTAAAACTTTGTGTTTAAGTGAATTGTGTTTCTATGTGTCTTTCCAGGCGATTAATATTCTACACTTGGGTTACTGAACTCCATTACAGTAATATTTAACCCTCATTACATGCATATTTGAGGCTGATTTTCTGCCAAAACTTGTTGTTAGAATTAGCATTTAGGTGTTGTAAGAATTTGCGTTAAAGTCAGCTTTTGTGCAGATTGTGGTGCTTTTACTTCTCATTACTGTTGATTTTCATATTTCAATAACAACTGTAGGTATTAACCCGACTGTATGCAGAAATTTAATGGAAATTTTCTTTTTTTTCATTCAAAAGTTTCATGTTTTTCTCGGACTTAGTAAATTTTAAGTTCTAAAAGTTTGTGTTAAGATGAGGTGTTAAGGTGAGTTCTCAAAGATCAGTGGGCTCAGGCCTTTGATATTGCATATGTAGGTTGCAGGGGACTATCAGAACAGTATTTAACCCTGATACTACGATTTTTTTCCAAATTTCACCTAAAAGTTTCTGCCAAAAGTTGTTGTAAGAATTTGCGTTAAAGTCAGCTTTTGTGCAGATTGTGCTGCTTTAACTTCTCATTACTGTTGATTTTCATATTTCAATAACAACTGTAGGTATTAACCCTACTGTATGCAGAAATTTAACAGAAATTTTTTTTTTTTTCAGTCAAAATTTTCATGTTTTTCTCGGACTTAGTAAATTTTAAGTTGTAAAACTTTGTAAACTTTGTGTTTAGGTGAGTTGTGTTTCTATGTGTCTTTCCAGGCTATTAATATTCTACACTTGGGTTACTGAACTCCATTGCAGTAATATTTAACCCTCATTACATGCATATTTGAGGAATTTGAGGCTGATTTTCTGCCAAAACTTGTAAGAATTAGCGTTTAGGTGTTGTAAGAATTTGCGTTAAAGTCAGCTTTTGTGCAGATTGTGGTGCCTTCACCTCTCATAACTGTTTATTTTCTCATTTCAATAACAACTGTAGGTAATAACCCTACTGTATGCAGAAATTTAACTGATTTCTTTTCTTTTTTTCAGTCACAATGTTCACGTTTTTCTCTGACTTACTCAATTTTAAGTTCTAAAAGTTTGTGTTAAGGTGAGGTGTTAAGGTGAGTTCTGTTTCTATGTGTCTTTCCAGGCAATTGATATTGTATGCATAGGTTACTGAACTACATTGCGGTAACGTTGCGCCCTTATTACATGCATATTTGCGGAATTTGAGGGGTATTTTGGGGACTTATATTCACTTTCTTCAAAAAAAATGTTTTTTAACTTTTTTTTTTTTATTTAATACTTTCTCATACTTGTTACTAGTAACATTAAGGCTTATTTTAGTTGTTGATGTGATGTATTTTTTTGTTGGGACTTATAGTCACTTTCTTGAACGAATGTTTTTCCACATCTCCTCTTTAACCAATGAATGTACTTCAATTACAATTTCAGTGATTTATGAAAGCCTTTTCTTATTCTTATTTATGATTTAATATCTGGCCTCACGATTCATATTCTTAATCATAAACATTTCTAAAAGAAAAAAATGCTTTTATATCCAATGATTCTATGTTGAATTGATATATAATAAATGCAGAAATATAGACTTTCCAAAGCCATCACATAAACCACATTAATCATTTGATGCCTAGTTAATGATTTATATTAACTAAATATTAGACATGTTACATTGGAACGACATTATCAAGCGCGAATATAGGTGAGCGTTGGGATGTAACATCCCTCTTGTTTATTTCTGCAATTATTTCTCTGCCATCAAAAGTTTGTGTTCTAATGTATGGAAGAAAATGGGTGGTGGTGTATTTTGTCCCTTGAGTGCAACAAGACATTGCAATGCTAATGCTAAAGCATTGCAAAGCCTTCTTGCTCTAAGGAGGCATATTTATCAATTTTTTTAACTAGGGTAAAATATCAGACATAAACCTTTTAATAATTATTTTTGAAGTTTACATTGGTTGTAAAATGATAGCATGCTGGTTGCAGGCCTGGGGTGGAAGAGGGTACAGGAAGGGGTTGCCCCTTCCTACAGGTGGGGGCCTCCACCAGGAATATTTGGAAAATTGGATGCCTCAAGAGCAAATCTAGGGGCCTCTGAGTCAGCATTTTAAACTTTACCAAAAAATAAATTTGAACAATTTTTTGAGAATGGATTTTTAAATTTCAAGATTTTTTTTCATAGCATATTCATGGCAGTTTTGATAAAAACAACCCAAAAATAAAGTTCCACTGGTTTATTGTCCATGGACACAACAGCCACAAAAGCCATAGTGTCACGAATCAGGCAATTTTGTGTGTGCTTTCATTGAACTGTTGATTTTTTTGTGGAGGGGGGGGGGGGGGGAGTTTAGATGTCCAAACTGGTTACTGGTAGGAAAACACCCCTGAATCCAGCACGGGGGTTAAATGTCAGATGGGGAGCATGGTGGCTCAGTGGTAGACTGTTGGACTTCCCGTATGGGACGACCCATCTTGTGTCCTTGGGCAGGCACTTTATCTCGATTGCCAACATGGGGGCACGATGACGCTGTGTACTAATGCGTACTGCATGTCGATGGTGCACATGCCTTCAACCGCTGTAACACTTCTTGAGTGGAGCTTGAACAGAGTTAGAATGTTGAGGAGCTGACAGCTGCTCGCCAATGCTTGGTGGTTCTGTCCGGGTTGTCTGTCTTCCTCCACCCATAAAACTGTCACAGTCACGATTAGTCATTGTTTGTAAGTATGTGACCTTAAACACCAATAAATAAATAAATGTCAGATGAGCTGAATATCGCTCTCCATCATTTTCCAAAATCGAAGGACTGCAAAAATGAGGCAATATTTTGGCATTATTAACACCATACATGTAATGTTGCCAAATGGTACACTTTGTTATAGGTTGCTCTGTAGGAGGAGCTGAAACATGGGGAGCATAAACTGATCGAGTCATAAACATACACATATGCATAACAGAGGGACACACCCAGGACATTAACAACATGTCAGGAAGGTCAAAGAAATCACGCTTCCTTCAATTAGAATATTGCAATATCCAGAATTGCCATAAAAAAGTTAGTGAAATCAAAACAATGATGGAGGGGGAGGATTTTGAAATAATGGGCTTAAGTGAGACATAGATAAGGCAGGACAAGCGTGTTGAAGTGGGGCAAACTTAAGGGGAGAGAAAACCATCTTAATGGCTGTTACATGTACATTAAATTTTTCCTTGTTAACATTATTGGTTGCTGGATGAATGATTCCAAGTTAGCATGTTGTATACATTGTAGTAGGAGCAGGGTATTTTTTTTTTTTAAAAAACTTGGTTCGCAGTTTTCATCTTGGTTTCAAAAAGTGATGATAAATAGTGAATATAAGGTGAATATGAAGGAAAAATGGTTAGCATTTGGACATTTTTGTACAGCATTTTGCGATGCAAATCCAGTCATCAAATACCATGAGGAGCTGAATATGTTAGGGTACAGATGTCTGTAACTTACAGGAAATGTCGACCAACATTATGGGTTGCACGATGGATGATTCCTATTAGAATGTTATATAGTAAGAGCTGAATAATGTAGGGTACAGATGTCTGTAACTTACGGGGAATGTTGGCCAACATTATGGGTTGCACGATGAATGATTCCAAGTTGGCATGTTGTATAGTAGGAGCTGAATAACATGGTGTGCAGATGTCTGAAACTTAAGGGGAATGTCGGCCAACATTATGGGGTGCACGATGAATGATTCCAAGTTAGTGCATTTATATTATGAGCTGAATAACGTGGGGTGCAGCTGTCTGTAACTTACGGGGAATGTTGACCAACATTATGGGTTGCACAGTGGATGATTTCAAGTTAGCATATTGTATAGTAAGAGCTGAATAACGTGTGGTGTAGATGTCTGTAACTTAAGGGGTATGTCAGCCAGCATTATGGAGTGCACAATGAATGATTCCAAGGTAGCATGTTGTATTATAGTAGGAGCTGAATAATGTGGGGTGCAGATGTCTAACTTACAGGGAATGTCAGCCATAAATGTAGGTTGCAGATTGAATTATTCCAAGTTTGCATATATTGTATATTGATATATATCGCATTACTCACACTTTGAAAATAATATTACCGAATAGTATACTTTGTTATAGACTGCACATGTACATACCGTACAGTAAAATATGAGCACATTTAAAACTTTTCTTTATTGTTCCATCTTTACATAGGATGTTAAATGAAAATTCGGGAAACGCAAATTATATTTTACTGGTATAATAGCACCCTGTATCCAATGCCTGTAGTGGATGTCCTCCATTTAAAGTGGGCAATGAGTTTAACTGGTTGAGTGTTGGAAGTCCATATGTGGGCTTTAACTCTGAAGTTCAGGTACCAGAACTATCCCAATGGGAGGCTTGAAAGGCTGGCCTTAATCAGCTTCGTACGAACATGAATTGTATGAGCTGCAGTGTGACTAACTGCTTTGAAGTAGACTAGCAGCGAACCGAGAGGGAAATTGTCAACTCTTTCAATAACATGTTATTGATTGAGTTCAGTGGTCAAAGTTATTCAAGGTGGGCTTCTACTGCTGGCTGCAAAATGTAACTGTAACATGAGGAGGGTGTTTACCACCCATGGTAATTACACTATTTGAGTGTAGGTCTGCAATTGCTTGTCTTCATGTAAATCTTCCTTGCAGTACGTGGAGGATGGATTGCAAATAAATTGCTGTTCCGATTTTCCTTAATTTTGTTAGTTCCACCAGTGAAAATTTTTTAATATTTGGTATACAACATCTCAAGGGGGAGGCAGATTCCATTTTGTTCAAATCGTGTCCCAGTGTTAATTTTAGGGCTCTCTGTTGGAGCCAGAAATTTAATTTAGCAATACGACATAATGAGGAATATTTAAAACTCTTCTTCTTTAGATCCACCACTGACAATTTCAATATTTGGTATACAACATCTCTTGGGTGGGGAGGGGGATTTAACTTGTTTTAAATTGGGGCTCTTGATAAATATTTTGGCTTTCTATTGGAGCCCAAATTTCAACTTCAACTAATACAACATAAGGAAATTTCTTTAAAAAGCTTCAGATCCGCAAGTCAGACTCCTTTCATCGTATTTGGTATCAACATATCTAGGGTGGCTTAGTTTTAAGTTTGTTCAAATCAAGTCACTGAGCTCATATTTGGGCTCCCTGTTGGTGCCCGGATTTAGTGTTGTATGATGAAAATTCCTCAAAAATCTTCAAGTTTACAAGTGAAAATTTTTCGATATTTTGTGTACATCATTCATAGCTGGTCACAATCAGGTTTGTTCAAATCAATTCTCTGAATTCCTATTTGGGCATCTTGTGAGACCCCAAACTTTAACTTATTATTATAGGGCAATATGAGGAACAGTCTTTAACCATCCTCGTTAGATCAACCATTTTGAATCCTTTGATATTTGGTAAACAATATTCAGGCAGATTCAAGTTTGTTCAAATCCAAGCCCTAGTGTTTTTCCATCAATAATGTCTTTCAAACTGCAGTGGCATAACATCTCTTTGAAGTTTTGTAGTGCATGTCTGCAGTTGGTAGAGTTGGATCCAGTCGGAAAGACCTATGACAATAATCACTGACATGGACACCAGAATGTTGTTATGACTTATTGCCACTGTAGTGTTGATGAGCCATGACTAGCTGAATGTGACCTAAAATACTTCTTTGATCTAATTTGTTAGGTGACTGATTAAGGCCCCATGTGGCCTCTTGTTGTTTACATGAAAGAATTATCAATGATTTTTTTTTAATTGGAAGGCAGGCAGTAGAGTAAGCTTGTGGGAAACTTGTAATGAGCTCAGCAGTTTTTCAAGCTCACACTGCAAGCATGTGCAGGCTAACACTGATATTGCAAGCCTATTGAACTTTTACAGTCTTGCAATTTCATTTTTTACCATATTTTTATCTTCAGCATTCCCTAAACACAGGCTGACCTCACATTATAATCACTATAAGCATTGTAATGTTTCTGTGTAATTAGTCTTTTCTCTTCATTCATCATAATGTGTCTTTGGATTTTAACAAAAGTGTCTTTAACAGCAAAACTATTTTATCGCCAAGATATGAACTTAGTTATTAATTTGCTGATCAGCACTAATAAATCATAAGTAGCAAACTAACAATGCAAGCTAAATATAGAAGCCTGTGGAAACCTTGCCGAGTTAGCTTGCACTAAGCTATTCATTATACTTGTGTTGTTGTTGTTGTCATATTAGCCTATGCAGCTAAAAGTAATCGTAAACACCAATAAATGAACAAAAGGCTTGGCGAGCATGCATAAGGTAACACTGCGTGCTTGCACAAGCTAACAATTGAGTTTGCAATGTTTCATGTACATTTGAAAGTTAGCTTGTGCAGGCTTATTATCTTAGAATAAACTTGAACATGAAACATTGCAAGCTTATTTTAAGATAACAATTTTGTGAGTCTGTAAGTCTGTTCACATTTTCCTTTAGCACAGGCTACACTCTGTAGTTCTCATCCGATCGTCACTTAATTCGATATGCAGGTTTGGAGTCATGTCTAGATGAGAACATCCCCTTTTGGTCACGATTGGTCAACCGTGATGGCTGCCCAAGCCAAAAACCCCAAAACTTTTATCACAGTCTGCAGGTCATATTTAATATGGAGGGATTTCATTGTAACTTTGTAGGAAGACTCCGTTTGATGTCTAGAGGAGACTCGTTTTCAAATAATTTCACTGTAAATTGGTAACTTTCGTTGATATATATTAACTGTGAGGCCACATACATTAACTGTGAGGGCCACATTAACCCACCCCTCAATTCTTTAGTACAGTCTACACCTCATATTATTTTTATTGTAAACATAGTATACAGTTAACAAAACTTAACATATTCCCTATTATCACAATTCTTGTGTTATTTCATAATCCCTTCATAAACATTGAACATTATCTTTTTCATCAAACATAACACACAGACAAGTGTCATTGACACTTTCATTTGGTGTCTGCGGAAAATTTTATTTTAGTTGAGAACTCGATTTTGCCATCTTTTATAGTCGCCAGATGTAAAATATGTGGAACATTTTATGTTTCTTACTTACAGTTATGCCTTCTTTTGAAGGAAATTAATTATTTTTGGATAGAATTATAAAATCTTTGCACAGTGCTAGGTTGTTAGTATTGGCTTCATGCTATAAAAAGGAAATTTTGGTACCATATATATCAACCCATGTAGTAAGAAGGCTTAGTAAAGAGTCTCCAAGTCCTGAATTTACAGTGAGACTCACAGAATGAGTTCAGTAAAATATAGTTGGACCGAGCCTCTGGAGAGGTACATGCTTAATTTAACCCATATGTTTCATAAATTTCGCTTTCAACTGGGGACAAGTTGAGTCTATTTATCATTTGATCCTTATTCCAATACAAGATGCTTAACTATTCACTCAAATACAGACAGTGCTGTAAATAAAATAAAAAAAAAACATCTTTTGTAGGCAACTCAGGTTACTTAAAGTGGTAATCCAGCATGTCATTGAATGATAGGGCTTTACAACTTTTAAGTTTTCAAAAGTTTTATCTAGGTTAAAGCATTTTCATAGCTTACTGTAAATTATTTTTAAAAGATTTTTTCATTGTGTGGTCATATATAGTGACAACTGCTGTCAATTACCTTAATAAACACTAATAAATAACAAAATAGTTTTTCTCAAAGTTTCCTGAAGTAAAAAAAAACTTAAATTGGAAACTCAGGTAAAGGTAAATTACTTTTTTTAATCTCAATTTTCTCAAATGCACTCACCCACCCAATCACACCAACCCACCCCACCCGAGGACAACCGGGAAGTGAAGGTCATCATGTCTGCTGAGGTAGATTTGTTTTCCTCCACCAGTGAAATAGGACCTGGTAACCAATGCTGCTTGGGTGCAATCCCTCAGTAAATGGGTAACATAAACATAAATGATTCACAAAACTTGTCTTTATACTTATGTCATGGTCCTCTAAAATGGGCAACATGTTGATTAACGATTGTCTAAGCTTGACTTCATCTCCATGTTGTGTCACGATTAGCCATGGTGCATAACTATGTGACGTTAACCACCAACAAACAAATACTTATGTCATGTCATGATATAGCTCGGATGCTGACATTAAACATCTATATATAAATATTTTTTTCCAAACCCATATTCTCATTCCCCATAGGCATTCATTAATTATAGAGAGTTTGGCATACTAGCTTGACTCTAATGGATTTTGACTGACCAAATAATTACTTTTTGACAATCTAAGGCACAAGAAAATGATTTTCACAAAATCTTATTTACATGTACCTGCATTTACAGGGCTACAGGAGTAGGGGTTAAAGAGTTCAAGAATGACGTGAAGTATCCCTAGTGTTTGAAGAACTTTTTCTACTAAACCATTCAGTCAGATCTTTTGATACAGTGGAACTCCTGTTACTGGAATAGCCACTTGGTTACTTTCCTATATTCTACAGATAAATTGGGCATTTATTCAATTATATCTTAAGGGAAGCTGAATAACATGGGGTGCAGATGTCTGTAACTCAAGGGGAATGTCGGTCAACATTATGGGGTGCACAATGAATGATTATTTATTTATTGGTGTTTAAGGTCACATATTTCTGCACAATGGCTAATCATAACCATGACGGTTTTACGGGTGGAGGAAGCCGGAGTACCCAGAGAGAACCACTGAGCACTGGCGAGCAACTGTCAGCTCCCCAACATACTAACTCCACACAAGCAGGATTAGCATTGGTTGAAGACAAGTGCACCATCGATGTGCAGTACGCCTTAGCACACAACGCCACCATGCCCTACATGGGCAGTGGGGGTGAAGTGTCTTGCCCAAGGACATAACATGATTGCCGCAGGTGGGATTCGAACCAAGGACCTCTCGGCTTGCAGCCTGCACCTCTGCCTACTGAGCCACCATACCCCCACAATGAATGATTCCAAGTTAGTGTGTTTGTATTATGAGCTGAATAACATGTTGTTGCAGATGTCTGTAACTTTGGGGGAATGTTGGCCAACATTATGGGTTGCACAATGAATGATTCCAAGGTAGCATATTGTATAGTAGGAGCTGAATAACGTGGGGTGCAAATGTCTGTGACTTAAGGGGAATGTCGGCCAACATTATGGGGTGCACTATGAATGATTCCAAGTTAACATGAAGTATTCCAAGTGTTTGGAGAACTTTTTCTACTAAACCATTCAGTCAAATCTTTTGGTACAGTGGAACTCTGTTACTTGAATAGCCACTTGGTTACTTGAATAGCCAACTGGTTACTTTCTTGTATTCTACAGATAAACTGGGCATTTATTCAATTATATCTTGCTTGACAGAGCTCTGTGATCTCTGTCAAACAATATATAATACAATGAATGACTGTATTGGACGTACTGAGGCAAAAAGCTCCATAAACAAGGGAAATTTGTTGTTTATCAGAGCAATTTCTCAACATATTGCAGTATTTTTTATTCAGTTAACAGGAATCTGCTCCATAACCTGTATGCAATTAACAGGTCAAATTTGTACTGAAGGTATGGTAAATGAATTTGTGTTTGTAAATATTATTCAGTTAACAGGGGTATTCAATTAAGAGAGAACCAATTAAGTGGGCTTCATTGTATTTGCTATTTAGCATTGGAAGGTGCACCAAATTACATTTCTTCAAGGCATGCAACTTGACTGGTTTTCAGGATCACCAGAGGAGTGTGTTGTAGTAGTGGTGGAGTCAGAAAATAACGCTTGAGCCAATATATTCTCTTTTCAGTCTTCCTGGGCCAATTTTTTTTAATAACATTTCCAAAAGAAATCAACAGAGACATATCATATCAGACCTCACAGGAACAAGCTCACTGACACTTTGGAAGGAGCCCCAAATTTTATTTGTTTCAGGGATGCAACTTGAATGGTATTTGGTTGAGGTCACCAGATGAGGGGTGTTGGGTGGTGGTGAAGTCAGAAAACATGTCAACCTTTAATTCTGTTTTCAGTCAAACTTGGCCTGTTTTTTTTTTTAAGTTTCAAAAAATGTCAGCAAAAAGTATCTCATATTACACCTGACAGAAATGAGCTCATCAGGATTTCCTGCCCTTATTGTATTGTTCTTCATGGGAACCCTGGGAAATGAATCAGTGCTCATTTACTGAGGTGAACAAATTATGTTTTACTAGTAGAATAGGTCCTGGTAACTTAAACCGCTGGGATGCAGTCCCTCATTCAGTGGGCAACATGGGCATAAACGATTAGCAAAACATCATTTTATGCTTATGTTGAGTCATCATATAGCCCAGAGATGCTGACACCAATAAATAATTAAATGTATGTGTCTGTTGTACTGAAGTAATTAATGATGGAAAAACTTAAAAGACATGCAAATTTTATATGATCATCATAAATTCATTCTGACAATGTAAATGAGATGGGCATGACTTATCAGATGGGCATTCTGGCCCTGTGAGAGCCTCTTGTTTTTAAATGTGGCTGGCTGCTATTTTTAATTCAGTTTTTTCTCTTCTAAAACTCTACTTATAGTTTGGCTAGGTTGGCAGGCATATGCTGTTGTATGGCGTTGACAGCCATAACTCAAGAATGGCTGGATGGATTCTCATGATACTTGGTAATCTGAGTTATTTGGCCAAGTTGGACGGAGCTAATCAAGAATTCCACCTTGATCAAAATTTCTTGGCAGAATTAAACCCCTTAGTTAATGGATTTTCATGAATTTTGAGTTTGTTAGTATGAAAACTCGGAACAAACATTGACCATTGACCAATCTGGCTGATTTTTAGCTCACCGAAGGGAGCTAAACTTATCACTTTCCGTCCGTCGTCCGTCTGGCATCGTGAACATTTTTCAAACGACTTATCCTCTGAAACCGCTAGGTCGATTTGCTAGAACCTTGGTATGGATGTTCATTACCATATGTCAATTCAAGTTGTTCAAATGAAATGGCCATGTCCCTTGGGGGCTCTGTGTGGGGCATAACTCTGATATCACCGTATGAATTATAGAAAAATTATTAAAAAATCTTCTCCAGAACCAGTGGGCAGAATCTTTTGATACTTGGTATGCAGCATCTTGGTATGGATCTGATTCAAGTTTATTCAAATCGCCCCCCTGGATTCATATTTGGGCTCACTATAGAAGCCCAAATTCGAACTTAGTGCATTTCAGGCAAATTTCTTAAAAAATCCTCTTCTCCAGATCCAGCCGTCAGAATCTTTTGATATTTGGTATGTAAAATTGTGGGGTGGATCTGATTCAAGTTTGTTCAAATCGGCCCCCTGGATTCACATTTGGGTTCAGTATAGAAGCCCGAATTCAAACTTAGTACATTTCAGGCAAATTTCTTAAAAAATCTTCTTCTCCAGATCCAGCAAGCAGAATCTTTTGATATTTGGTATGCAACATTATGGGGTGGATCTGATTCAAGTTTGTTCAAATTGGCCCCCTGGATTCATATTTGGCCTCAGTATAGAAGCCTGAATTCGAACTTTGTGCATTTCAGGCAAATTTCTTAAAAAATCTTCTTCTCCAGATCCAGCAGGCAGAATCTTTTGATATTTGGTATGCTACATTGGGGGGGGTGAATCTGATTCAAGTTTGTTCAAATTGGCCCCCTGGATTCACATTTGGGCTCAGTATAGAAGCCTGAATTCGAACTTAGTGCATTTCAGGCAAATTTCTTAAAAAATCTTCTTCTCCAGATCCAGCAGGCAGAATCTTTTGATATTTGGTATGCAACATTGTGGGGTGGATCTGATTCAAGTTTGTTCAAATTGGCCCCCTGGATTCACATTTGGGCTCAGTATAGAAGCCCGAATTCGAACTTAGTGCATTTCAGGCAAATTTCTTAAAAAATCTTCTTTTCCAGATCCAGCAGGCAGAATCTTTTGATATTTGGTATGCAGCGTTGTGGGGTGGATCTGATTCAAGTTCGTTCAAATCGGCCCCCCTGGATTCATATTTGGGCTCACTATAAAAGCTCGAATTCGAACTTAGTGCATTTCAGACAAATTTCTTAAAAAATCTTCTTCTCCAGATCCAGCAGGCAGAATCTTTTGATATTTGGTATGCAACATCGTGGGGTGGATCTGATTCAAGTTTGTTCAAATCGGCCCCTGGGTTCATATTTGGTCTCAGTATAGGAGCCCAATTTGAACTTAGTGCATTTCAGGCAAATTTCTTTAAAATCTTCTTCTCAAGATCCAGCAGGCAGAATCTCTTGATATTGGGTATGCAGCATGCTTAATGGGGTGAGATTCAAGTTTGTTCAAGCCAAGTCCCTGGGTTCATATTTGGTCTCACTGTGGTAGCCCGAATTATAACTTAGTTCAAAATGAGGAATTTTCTTTAAAAATCTTTTTCTTCAGATCCAGCAGTCAGAATGTTTTGATATTTGGTATGCAGCATTCTTACGGGGGAGGGGGGGGGGGCGGGGGGCGGGGGGGGGGATTCAAGTTTGTTCAAGCCATGTCTCTAGGTCCATCACTGTGGGAGCTTGAATTAGTTTGAAATGAGGAATTTTCTTAAAAAATCTTCTTCTTCAGATCCAGCAGTCGGAATGTTTTGATAAGTGGTGTGTAGCATCCTAGGGGGGGGGGGGGGGGGGGGGAAATTCAACTTTATTAAAGCCAAGTCCCTGGGTCCATATTTGGGCTCCCTATGGGAGCCTGAATTATAACTTAGTCAATTTGAGGAATTTTTCTTCAAAAATCTTCTTCAGATTCAGCAGGCGGAATGTTTGGATATTTGGCCTGCAGCATCCTTAGGGGGTGAGATTCATGTTTGTTAAAGCCAAGTCCCTGGGTTCATATTTGGGCTCACTGTGGGAGCCCAAATGATAACTTAGTTCAAAATGAGGAATTTTCTTTAAAAGTCTTCTTCTTCAGATCCAGCAGATGAATGCTTTTGATATTTGGTATGCAACATCCTTAGGGGGGTAAGATTCAAGTTTGTTCAAGCCATGGCCCTAGTTTCATAAAATTTATCTCACATGACTTCATTCCTTTGTAGTGTTGATGAACCACCACTTTGGCTGGTGAGCGATTAAGGCCCCTTGGAGCCTCTTGTTGTTATGAGTTGATCTCAATAATATCTTGATCAAGTTTGGTAACCATTCCTGTCTGATTTTTTCATCCACAGTAATCCTAACTTAATTGATTTGTATGAATATTTAGCTCATTCGTGTGATAACTTGGAACAACGTAGTGAGCAATCGGGATGATTTTTTAAAAAAATGTTTGGCTCCAAAATGAGTTTTGGAGGATTTAGATTGATTTTATGCGGAAAATGACCATATGATCCCTCGTCCTGCTCAGATGATATTTTTTGTTCCAAAATGTGTTTTGAAGGATTGGGGGGGGGGGGGGGGGGGGGGTCTTTTAGGTGATTTTTTCTGTTCCAAAAAGCATTTTGAAGGATTTAGATTGATTTTATTTTCCTATAAAAAAGTGTCTTTTGTATTCAGTACCCTCTAGGGGTGTGTAACTAAGATTTACTAAGATAGGTTGTATCAAGCGGTTTCATAGGGGAGTTTTACATTTTACATTATCATCAACTGAAGAAGAGACATGATGCCTGGATTATTTTGTCGCTCCTGAGGGTTTCAAGGATTGAGAGCGTATCCTATGGAGATGGATTGCTTGATGTAGACTCATTCTTGGACCCTGTTTATATTGTTTTCTGTTCAAGATGAGCGAATCAGGTCTCGTGGGGCCTCTTGTTTATATTTTTATATCTAATTGAAAGGGTTCAAAATCTTCATATCAAGCTTGACTTGAAAATGTTTTCATTCATGCCCAAATTGAAGTGCCTGAAAAGTGTTGCTCTGTAAATTTCTGAAGAGTGACTTCATGTTGGCTTAGTAGCATGAAATATGTTGTATCAGGCCAGGCTTCTTGCTCGATTTCAAGTTGTTCAGTCAAGTTGGACTAATTGGATCAGTGCATGTTTATTGTTGTACACAAGTTCTGTTTTAGTGGTACAATAGGATGCGGTAACCAAGGCATCTGGTTGTCAGTATAGATATTACCATTGGTGAAGCTTGACTTTATACTGATAGTGTAGCCATAGATGCTGGAAGTTACCTCAAACACTCATAATTAAATTGCAGGTAATATAATAATAACACTTAGGCTGGCCACTGGTTTGTCGCGGTTCTCGGGTGAGGAGGCCTTGGTTACCCCTGTACTCCCAACTGCCTCCCTCTTCCCACCCTTCTTCTCTCCTCCCAACACTCGGAGGCGAACTGCTTGATAACACCCCTTACCTCATTCATTCATCCCAATCTCTCCGATTAGCATATTAACCCTCTCCGTTGAGTCTCACACTAACCACTCTCCCCTCATTCTCCCATCCCACTTCCCCATTATACTCCAAGTGAATCTTATTCTTTTAGACTGGTATTTTCGGCATTCTAGTAGAATGTGTTCTAGGGTCTCCACCACGCCTAAATTACACATCTGGCACTCCTTTTCACCGTTTTCCCCATTTTCCCCTCATCTTCAGGGACCGCGACCTCAGCTGGAACAACAGTGACCACCCAAAGATGTCATCAAGGTACTTTTCAAAACTAGGCTTCTCTTTATCACCCATGCTACCCAGAGACCTCTTTGATCTGACTCCCCCCTCGCCAGTTAAAGTTACCATCATCGATCACCCTTTCTCTGGCGATTTGTTTTGCCCTGGTTTGCCCTTGTTTCTTGGTCCAAGATCTCCAATGAGTCGTTCTCTATTAGCTCCCTCACTTGGACCATCCACCCTGTCTTTGTATTTGAGTCGAATATACTCTAGAACATTACTTTACACCATCGGCTGCGGGCGAGATTTATCAATTAAATAAGGTACATGCAACCGAGTTCCAATAAGTCTATCCTGTCCTTGATCCTCATCCACCCAAGCCCCCCCCCCCCCACCCCCACCCCCCCCCCCCCGATTGGTTTCTTGTGTCGCGGCATTACTCGAGCCAGTTATCCATCGGCCTTCAGGTTTCCAATCTCTTTACAGCCGTTTGGTTTAGGGCTACCACTTCTGTACCATATATTGTTCTGACAGACCCACCATTTCCCAAATTATTTTCCCCACGAAAACCTTATTGAATCTGTTTCTCCCTATAAATTCCATTTTGTGAAGCATTCATCTCCCCTTCAGAATCAATTTATTTGTGTGGCTTCGGTAGATGCCTCTTCCTGTTATGTTTATATTTACCCCCAAATACTCGTAGTCACCTGTCTCTCCCACACTAAGAAGTTGGCTGCTACCTTTCGCAATATAGACCCCCCCCCCCCCCCCCCCCCACACACACACACTCTCTCTCCACCTTCGAGTGGGGTCCACTATGCGACCCCGTGATATAAATTTGCTCTTGCTTTCATTAAGTTCGAGTCTCCATTTGTTCCCATATTTCCCAACTATTGCCAGCATTTTCGATAGTCCCTCTTCGCTTTCTGACACAAGCACCATATCGTCTGCAAAAAATAGACCTGGAATCTTCAAGTCAACTGCTACTCCAGCGTCGCTACGCAGGAGTGCCGGTATAATGTAGAACCAATGCCCGTGATCATTCGCCAGTTGGGAGTGATCTAGAAGTGACCGAATGCTGGCAGAATAAACTTTGCTTTTTGATGATGTATTTCGTGATATTTCACGATATATTTTGAGATTTTGGGGTATTTCAGTTGGTAGTGTGACCCACCCTAAGGGATTTGCTGATTAGACGTGAGTAATAATAACACTTTGGCCAGCCGCTGATTTGTCGCGGTTCTCGGACGAGAAGGCCATGGTTACCCCTGTACTCTCAACTGCCTCCCTATTCCCACGCTTCTCCTCTCCTCCCAACGCTCGGAAACGAACTGCTTGATGATATCCCTTGTCCCATTCTTCCCAATCTCTCCGATTAGCATATTAACCCTCTCCTTTGAGTCTCCCCCTAACCACATGTCCTTCATTCTCCCATCCCACTTCCCCATTATACTCCCAGTGAATCTCATTCTTTTAGACTGATACTTTGAGCATTCTAGAAGAAAGTGTTCCAGGGTCTCCACCATATCCAAGTTACACATCTGGCACTTCCTTTCACCGTCTTTCCCAATTTTCCCCTCAGCTCCAGAGATCGCGACCTCAGCTTGGACAACAGTGACCCCCCCCCCCCCAAAGGTGCCATCAAGGTACTCTTCAAAACCTGGCTTCTCTTTATCACGCAGGCCACCCAAAGACCTCTTTGATTTGACCCCCTCTCGCCAATTACGGTTACAATCCTCCATGACCCTTTCTCTGACGATTTTTTTACCCTGGTTTGCCCCAACGTCCAGGTCCGAGATCTCCAATGAGTAGTTCTCTACTAGCTCCCTCACTTGGACCATCCACCCCGTTTTGATATTTGAGTTGAAAATTCTCAGGAACATTACTTTACACCATCGGCTGTCGGGGAGATTTACCAAATAATTAAGATAACCGAACTTCAACAGGTCTATCCTGTCCTTGATCCTCATCCACCCAAGCTCACCCCTGATTGCTTCTAGCGCTGCGGCATTACTCGACCCCGTTATCCATCGGCCTGCATCGTTCTGCTGGATTTCCAAGCTCTTTACGGCCGTCTGGTTTAGGGGTACCACTTCCGTACCGTATGTTATACTTGGCAGCCCCACCATTTCCCAAATGGTTTTCCCCACGAAGTGAGTGATGCGATGGAGTAATAAATGACATTTTCTCCCCTTCTTGTGCAATTTTGACACCGTGATGCCTCTAAAGTGAGTCTTGTCGAAGTACAAAGATAAATATTAACTATTCCCTGTGGGAAGTGGAGCACTGTTGGTTCACCGTGGTAAGCAAGCTCTATTTTATTTGTAAAATAGGACCCGGCAACCAACACCTGGGGTGAAAGTCCCCTACTGCGTGCAGCGTTGTAAACGTCAGGTAGTCTTGCCATTATACTTCTTGTGATCATATTTAGAAACAGATGCAGAAACAGAAAAAAACACTTAAAAAATATCGATTTGAAGGGTCCCGAGTCGAATTTCGAGTGCAAGCAACAGGAAACTTATTGAGTCCCCCCCCCCCCCCCACACCCCCTCACCGCACAGACACAGCATTAATGGAAAACCTAATATCATTTAGAAATTAGTCCCTCCCCACCGATGAGGAGAAATCAGGCGCCACCACTGAACATTAGGCAGCATTCTGCTGGAACTTTCCGTCTTTATCCCAATCATTACTGGAAAAATAGCAGTCATCATTCACAAAAATCCCCATGTCCTGCTGGACGTGTTTTATACAGGCATGACAATAAATGAATATAAACCGTACACGTATTTTTTATATTATCGAGATTTTGCTTCACTGTGAAGAGATATGGTACATACTGAACCTAAAATAAATAGATAACGCTGAAAAAATTCGAAATTATTTGTGGAAATTTTGTTTTTCACTCTATTTAGTTTGGAGATATTAATGCAGATTTGCAATGACTGATATGTTTGTTTTCATCACACTGTCAATGGCAACCAACTCGTGACGTCACGTCTGACTTCTCTATAGACTGGAACCCTGCTGCGCACCCCAAACGTGATGGACAAAAACGACCGCTGCACCCCACCTCAAAATAGACAGAAATGCCCACAATAACGGCCAGCTAGGGTGCTACCCACAACACCAATTCATACTCTTAACACACCCCACGAGTCAAAATTTGCACAAGTGTATATATACCCGTACGTCCGTCCGTCCGTCCGTCCGTCCGTCTGTCCGTCCACTGAATCCGTTTCGACGAAGAGCTTCTATGTGTTGTGTTTTGATACGTTAAAAGCTTGTTACAATGGTCTGTGAGGATCTATAGATGTACATAAATGTTAACATTAAGCGTCGTATTACATTAAGAGTTGCTCGTACCAACTCTTAATGTAATGCGACGCTTAATGTAATAAACTCTTAAATGTTAGGAGTTTATCACATTTACGCTTTAGGTACACCTAAGGTTTCGCCCTATTACTCAAAATGTAGTACAACGCTTATGTGAGAAACTTATCATGATTCTGCCCACTTGTGCGGGAGAAGAAGATTTTTTTAGTATTTTCTCTAATATACATAGGCTGCTATCAGAGTTATGCCCCCTATGGAGCCCCAAGTGAGCATGTCCATTTCATTTGAACAATCTTGAATAAGAAACATTTATGTACATCTATAGACCCCCGCAGACCATTTTAGCACGCTTTTAACGTATCAAAACCTAACACATAGAAGCTCTTCGTCGAAACAGATTTAGTGGACGGAAGGGCGGATGGAGAACACGAATATATTTCCATATAGTTTAATGCAGAGATAAGTTTCTCACATGAGCGTTGAACTACATTTTGAGTAATAGGGCGAAATCTTAGGTGTAACTCAAGCGTACATGTGATAAACTCCTAACATTTAAGAGTTTATTACATTAAGCGTCGTATTACATTAAGAGTTGGTACAAGCAACTCTTTATGTAATACGACGCTTAATGTTATAAACTCCTAACATTTAAAAGTTTATTACATTAAGCGTCATTCGTGGGAAAGTGTGCTGTATGTTACGCTTCTCGTCTCTAAAAACAAACGTGCTGCCCGCCCCAAGCCCCCCCCCCCCCCCCATCTCCCCCACCCCCACGCACACGCGCGGAAATAAAAGAAAAGCATTTATGTACATCTATAGATCCTCACAGACCATTGTAACAAGCTTTTAACGCATCAAAACACAACACATAGAAGCTCTTCGTCGAAACGGATTCAGTGGACGGACGGACGGACGGACGGATGGGGAACACGAATATATTTCCATATGATTTATTACATTAAGCGTCGTATTACATTAAGGGTTGGTACAAGCAACTCTAAATGTAATACGACTCTAAATGTAATAAACTCCGAACATTTAAGAGTTTATTACATTAAGCGTCGTATTACATTAAGAGTTGGTACAATCAACTCTTAATGAAATACGACGCTTAATGTAATAAACTCCTAACATTTAAAAGTTTATTACATTAAGCGTCGTATTACATTAAGAGTTGGTACATAGCATTACTCAGAAACAAGTTTGTTTTTTAACCTTTGTTGGTAAACAGTTTTTTTTTCTAAGTTGAAAACTGTGTCAATATTGAGCATTTCAGTAAAAGACATACCTTGGGCTTGTTTGCCTTATAATCTACAAACACCTCCAAACAGTGGAAAACGATTGTGGGCACAAACAATCTACAAACCGTTATCAATACAATGCTTTGTCGGCGGATGGTAATCAAGGTGTAAGGAGATTAAAGCTGTCTTCTCTCACTCACTCACTTTAATAACAGCTCGATCTACGGTCGTCTTTTAGTATTGTACGAGAAGACGACCGTAGATTTTTGATCATGGATTAACATTTTTCGTTATAAAATGGGATAAGCATATCCTATCGTTATAATATTTTTAACAGGTTTATCAGGTCGCTGTCAACCCTTTTGTGCTTTCCCTTTCCCCATAACCCTCTTACTTTTTCTACGCTCGTCTTTTAGTACGACCGCATGAAAACTACAAAGATGATTGGTTAATCTGCTTTCTTGATTAGGTGTCAGGTTATTGAACTACCACTTTTAGTGTCTCGAAGATAAAAATTCGTCCGTAAATCAAATATTATTTTTTTAAAAACAAAAAAAACATTCAAATAGGCACAACATATCTAAAAATTACATTTGTATCTTTTAATTTAAGAGATTAATTAAACGAAACCGGTTTCGACTCGATTTTTTCCGACTCGGACTACCACTTTTAGTGACCACCATCTGTCGAGGACAAAATATGACAGTCACCTACCCGCGAAAGTCACTCTCGCAAATAGCTGATTGTCATATTTTGTCCACGACAGACTAGCTCTATGACCAGAAGCAGTACGTTACAGTGCATGTGATGTATAGTTTGATAATTTTAACTTTTACAATGACAAATGTGTGTTTTTCTTTCATCATATTCAATTGGCCAGGAGACCAGAATACATTTAGAAGCCACTTCAGAGCACCTGAAAATCAAACCTTTTCCGGGGGAGAAGCCCCCCCCCCCCCCCCCCCCCCCCCCCGATCGCCCACACAAACGCGTTCGGCACGTGGTTTGATAATTTTAACTTTTACAATGAAAAATGTGTGTTTTTCTTTCGTCATATTCAATTGGCCAGGAGACCAGAATGCATTTAGAAGCCACTTCAGAGCACCTGAAAATCAAAAACTTTTCTGGGGGAGAACCCCCCCCCCCCCCCCCCCAGATCCCCCACACAAACGCGTTCGGCACGTGCGGATACAATCATTAAAATATATAATTCTTGGTCATTTTGTTCTTTTATATATTTAAAATATCGAGACCCACCCTGTAACAAAAAATAGCTATAAAAGAACAACGCATTCTTTGATACGACACGACACAATCATTTTCCGAGTACACCTTTTCCGAGATCGAATTTGAAAATAGTCTCATTCTGAAAAAAAATCAACTAATTTGAAGAACGGGTGTTATAAAAATAGGATGGCCTTCGATACCTCGAGTATGCATTTTTCATGCAACTCACAATAGCATCACTGAAACACCGGTCGAGTAGGTAGTTTGCCGGGTACAACAATCGATAGTCAAAACCCTTTTATTTCACTTTTTCGAGATTATGCTCTGAAACTATTTTAAAAGACACAAAATTTCACCATGAGAGTAAATATAAGGGTTTGGCATAACGTAAAGAGTTAGGAATAATATAAGGTAGATAGAGAATTTCATTGGGAAATCTCCAGTACACTTTCTGGTGAGGTAGGCAAAAATATAAAAATGCACCAAAATAAAAAATATATTCAGCATATATAAATACGTACTGCCAACACATATTCAAAATTTTAATTGCTCGGTATCGAAACGGCTCATGAGTACTTCATCCCCGACTAAGACATAAAAATCTCAATAAAGATGGAAAAATAAAACATTAAAGGAGTGAAATGGAGGATCACACAACTAAAATAAAGAAAACTTACTTGAAAATTTTCTCCAAATGTTTGTATAGCGAAATAATTTCGTTCCTACTTTTGATACTATGCCGCATAGACCCAAAAATGTTTTTGTGAAGTGGACTTCATGAAGACAAAGGAATGTGAACTAATTGAGGCGCGTCACTGCTCCGTACTGCCAGGGAAATAGTCCGCCCTGGTCATTGGTTAGAACAGTCACTTCTAAGCATTAATTGGATGATAATCTGGTGAAATCAGATATCCAACCTAATCCGTTGTATTCATCCGACTGACCAAGATTGCTTTAACTTTGGGGTGCCAAATTAAATGCCAAGGAACCGGTGATTGCTTGAATAAGGTGTCAATTTCACTGCAGGATATTTAGCCGGCTCCCACTAATTGCGTCTATCCACATGGAGTGCCTATTATGAGCTGAAACGTTTATTATGTCGATGAAAAGTTTTTCCAACACATATTCTGCCTATTATGAGCTGAAACGTTTAAAAGCTGGTAATATTATGTCGATGAAAACGTTTTGCCAACTCATATTCAAAATTTAACAAAAGGGCTCCTGAGGCGAAAGCGCAGAAATTCGAACGTGCGAGTCTTCCACTCTTTTACAACGAAAAATGTGTGTTTTTCTTTTATCATATTCAATTGGACTCGAGACCAGAATGCATTTAGAAACCACATCAGAGCACTTGAAAATCAAACCTTTTCTGGGGGGAGACCCCCTCCCCCTCCCCAGATCCCCCACACAAACGCGTTCGGCACGTGCGGAAGTCACCTTCGGAGTCTGAGTCTGATGCTAGGACTCTGTCGGGTCACATCAGCCCCCCCCCCCCCACCCCCGTATTTTTAATTCCACGATCCGCCCATGAGCTATGTTTTGTTACAGGGTGGGTCTGGGTACTTTAAACATTTTTATGAAGAATTTGAGGGTACTCAATGCTATTCAAAGCCTGGAAAACTAGGTGAAAAAGTTTGATACGTTTTCATCGAATTCTTGGTCATTTTTTTCTTTTTATATATATTTTATATATTTAAAATGCCGAGACCCACCCTGTAACAAAAAATAGCTATAAAAGAACAACGCTTCCAACTGCAACCTCCCAGACAGGCATGACTGTTGAATGGTTAAAAATCGAAGTCAGGGTGGGCTTGATGTTAGGCACATAGATGGGCAGACAGACTACGCGCAATCGGGCAGGCGCAGCAATTTTATCTTATAGCAGCAAAGTTCACCACTTTTATGAAGAATTTGAGGGTACTCCAATTCAAGGCCCGAAAAATGGGTGAAGAGTAAAACTTTGAATAAAACATATAACAGCAAAATTGTTTTTTGGATGGAAGCCCTATCTTCTCATTGGAAATGCTTTGAGAAAATAATGCTCCAGTGCAGAGAAATCGCATGTGAAAGTTACTAAACAATTATTCCGACAGTATCCTCATGGGAACTCTCAAATCGGCCAAGGGTTCAATTTTTAATAATAACATATAAAACAAAAGTTGTCATACTTTTTGACTGCTGCACGCAGCCATCCATAAATACCACTGCTCAGTCGATTAGAATTGGAGTAAATTGACATTTAAACATACCAAAATGTGAGTTTTCTTGGACGGTACCTACTTTTAGGTAACCAGAATGGGCATAGGGTTAAACATTACAACCAAACTTACGACAGCAAATATGATAGGTTGGCAATTGTGAATATGGACATGTACATCATTTTTCGATATTCCATTGCAAAGTGGAAGAAAACTGAACTCAAAATGAGCGAATTTTAGGTAGACATTTAGGGTACTCTGATTCAAGGTCCGGAAACTGGGTGAAGGCTAAAACTTTGAATAAAACATATAACAGCAAAATTGTTCATTGATAAATGCCCAATCTTTCAACTGGACCTGATTTGAGAAAATGTGGTTGCAGTGCTGAGAAATCGCATGTGAATGTTGGCAATTTTCGCCCAAAATGCATTTTCGGGTGAAGTTTGTGGCAAAATAGCGTCAACGTGGGTAATACTGCCTATGCAGACAGATGCAGGTGCACATGCTTCAAATACTAGGAACGTTTTAGCCCAATCGCCCAGAGTATTTTTGAGAATTGGGGCAAAACGTGACATTTTGACTACATTTTTCACAGCTTTGGCAGAAAACGAAAAACTTCAGAAATGCCATGACTCAGGTGAGAAACTTCGAACGCACCTCAACAGATATGCCGAATTTCAGCAAAATCGTACATGTCTTTTATATATTTAAAATATCGAGACCCACCCTGTAACAAAAAATAGCTATAAAAGAACAACGCTTCCAATTGCACCCTTTCACACAGGCATGATGTTGAATGGTTAAAATCGAAGTCAGGGCGGGCTTGATGTTAGGTAGGTAGATGGGTAGACAGACTGCGCGCAATCTGGCAGGCGCGGCAATTTTAGCTTATAGCAGCAAAGTTCACCACTTTTATGAACAATTTGAGGGTACTCCAATTCAAGGTCCAAAAATGGGTGAAGAGTAAAACTTTGAATAAAACATATAACAGCAAAATTGTTCTTGGATGAAGGCCCAATCCTCTCATGAAAACCGCTTTCAGAAAATTCGGCTGCAGTGAAATCTCAAGTGAAAATTGGCCAAATTTACCCAAAACGCCCATTACTAAGAATTTTTGTGGCGAAAAAGGGTCAACGCGAGGGCTAAAAATTCACCTGCTGATTTAACACTTCTACACGCATCAACGAGATCCAGGTTTAATCGATGTGCATAACAATGAACATAGAAAGCCTTGGGAAACTGCTCCCTCGAACGGGTTTGAAAACTAAATAGTTCTGACATAACTCTTGCATCATAATAACACTGGGTAACAAAAATTAACGCTACCTAATTCAAGCGATTTTATTTTCTCTCACAATTTGTTGGGTAAGAGCTTCAGCGCTTAGTTTGTCTGCCCTATGAAATTGGAGAAATTCCTCTTTTTACGAAATGAATATATTGTGAGATCAAATGGTTTCGCACGCCGACACCATTGAAGTAATTAATTGAAGCTTTTTCACAGATGTCAACCACGACAGGAAGCAGCAGAAGAGGAGAGGCCAAAGGAGGAGGCTTTGATGCTCTTATTGGTGATCTCGTCGAGGTGTCAGACCTCCCTCTGGTGAGGACCAGTGTGAGAGGGGGCTTTCTCGACAAGGTTCTTACCTCTCGGCGAGGGTGATGTGGTGTCTTTTTCGTGCAGCGGTTATAATAATTTCGTAAGGATAATTGTGGAAAAAAAGAAGACAAAAAACAAAAAAACGGAAAAGAAGTGTGTTTGTGTTAAGTGGCTGTCTTTGTCTTGTAACCTATCCCTGTCGGCCAGCTGGATTAAATTCGCTATCAATGACCCCAAATGACTGCAATAACAAAATATGCTGTATCGACAACAAGCCTACACAAGTGAAAGTGTAACTTTATCCATCCGGGGAAACTGGATTAAGTAGCGTTCTCAATGAAATTAGTTGACTGGCATAATATAATAAACTAGACCGACAATAATTAACTTGATACGGAACACCCGAACTCTAAAATCTCCATATATATTTTTATTAAATTTTTTTTTCTCTAGAATTTTTTAGGAGGGGGGGGGGGGCGTGCCCCCTCGGTTATCTCCTTGCAATTAAGTAAGAGTAAACCCGGGTATCGGGATTTTTCGGGTTAGGACTGCCCCCAGTCCAAACATGGCCTAAAAGACCGTGTTTTAACTTTTTGCTTTTGGTGCTCCTTTGAAAAGACGTACCAAACTATAAAATTAAAATACGGGCTTTCAGGCCATGTTTGGACTGATCCCAAGGTTCTGACTTCTGCATCAATAGTAAACAAGGGGGTTGTATCGTGAATCCGGTTGGATAGTAGTAACCCCCGGAGCCCGGAACTTTGTGGGGCCTGGGTTTGGCCCAGGATTCTAGGTTAGGGCTCCCTAAGTTCAAACATGTAGAGTGAATGATTACAAGTGTTCATAAAGGTTATGAAATGTCCATAATATAATTTCAAATGTTGAATTTAGGGTCTCGGTAGAGCTCGGGGTATTTATTAATGAAGCAATCTATGGCACCGTGGATCAGGTGCATAATTCGTTCCTACTTGATTATCAATTCAACGACTTTTTCCATTCATTATTTACCTGTCACCTGTTGAGTTTGGCATTATATCTGTGAATCCGAATTTCGAAAGTGTTTTCAAATATTCTCTTCCAAACTACCACTGCACGCTTACCGATATTCATTGATGTGCTTACTTTCAGACAGGTCGGTAGGCAGACATACTGCATTTCATATTATTCCAGCCATAATTGCTAAAAAATCCATATCTACTTTTCTGAAACCACGCGTACAGGGTTAAGTTAGAAATAAACAGCATCATAGCAGTACTGCTTCAGAAATAGTGCCAGCACATTTTTATCAACTCTGTTGCAACAAAAATCAGTAGAAGAGGGTTAACCGACTGTTCTCTTTTACACTGACACGAATGTTGTATGGTTAATGTCGAAGTCAGGGCAGGCGGGAGGGCGGCTTCAGGCAGGCAGGCAGTTCACCACTCATATAAAGAATTTGAGGGCATTCCAATTCAAGGCTCGAACACTGGGTGAAAAGTAATACTTTGAATAAAATATCACAGCAAAATTGTTCTTGGATGAACGCCCTATCTTCTCATGGGAAACACTTTGAGAAAAATATAACTGCTGTGTTGTTCTCACAGGCATGACTGTTGAATGGTTAAAATCGCGGGCTGGCGGGAGGGCTTTCGAGCGGGCAGGCAGGCAGGCAGGCATTTCTAACAACTCTCCCGAAATGTACTCTTTCACACAGGCATGACAGGTGAATGGTTAAAATCGAAGTCAGGACTGGTTTGCTGTCAGGCAGGTAGGTAGACTGACAGGCGGCATTTCATAATATTCCAGCCATAATTGCTGAAAATCTATGTCTACTTCTCTGAAACCACGTGCATAGGGTTAAGTTAGAAATCAACAGCATCATAGCAATACTGCTTAGGAAATAGTGTCACCACACATTTATCTATTCTGTTGCAATTAAAAAATCAGTAACAAAGGGGTTAAAAGACTGTTCTCTTTCACACTGGCATGACTGTTGTATGGTTAATGTCGAAGTCAATGCAGGCAGGCAATTCTGACAACTCTTCCGACTCTACCCTTTCACAAAGACATGACTGGTGAATGGTTAAAATCGAAGTCAGGGCATGCTTGCTGTTAGGCAGGTAGGTAGGCATACACACTGATAGACTGTATTTCATATTATTCCAGCCATAATTGCTGGAAATACATATCTACTTCTCTGTAACAGCGCATGCAGGGTTAAGTTAGAAATCAACAGCATTATAGCAATATTGCGTTGCACACATTTATGAATTTTGGTACACTAAAAACCATAAAAGAGGGTTAATGGATATTTTTACACACAGTACTCTCTATCAAATAGAAGAGAAATCGCACGTGAAAGTTGGCGAAAACAACAATTATTCCGACAGTACCCTTATGGGAACTCCCAAATCTGGCAAGGGTTAAACTTTTAATAATAACATCTAAAACAAAAGTTGTCATACTTTGACTGCTGTATGCAGCCATAGAAAACATTCAGCGCTCAATCAATTAGAAATGGAGTAAATTGACACTTAAACTTACCAAATTCCTAAAAAAAATGAGTTTTCTTGGACGGTACCTACTTTTAGGCAACCAGAATGGGCATAGGGTTAAACATTACAACCAAACTTACAACAGCAAATATGCTCGGTAGGCAGTTGTGAATATGGCCATGCGAATCATCTTTCGATATTCCATTCCAAAGTGGAAGAAAAGTGAACTCAAAATGAGCGAATTTTAGGTAGACTTTTAGGGTACTCTGATTCAAGGCCCGAAAACTGGATGAAGACTAAAACTTTGAATAAAACATATAACAGCAAAATTGTTCTTGGATAAATGCCCAATCTTTTCGTTGGTCCCGATTTGAGAAAATGTGGCTGCAGTGCTGAGAAAACGCGTGTGAATCTTGGCAATTTTCACTAAAAATGCATTTTTGGGTGAAGTTTGTAGCAAAATAGAGTCGACGTGGGTAATACTGCCTATGCAGACAGATGCAGGTTGACATGCTTCAAATACTAGGACCGTTTCAGCCCAATCGCCCAGAGCATTTTTGAGAATTTGGGCAAAACGTGACATTTTGACTACATTTTTCACAGCTTTGGCAGAAAACGAAAAACTTCAGAAATGCCATGACCCAGGTGAGAAACTTCAAATGAAGCTCCACAGATATGCCGAATTTCAGCAAAATCGTACATGTCGTTTTCGCGAAATCCATCAGACAAAAATCATTGAAATAAAAAAAAAAACAAAAAAAAAAAAAAAAAAAAAAAAAAAAATAATAAAAAAAAAAAGAAAAATAAGAATAACAGAGAGATTCACCTATTAGGAAATAGGTGAATCTTAATAATAAAAAAAAAAAAAAAATAATCATTGCAATAACAAATAGATTTTCCCTTTAGGAAAATCCAATAATAAAAAAAAAAAAAATAATCATTGCAATAACAAATAGATTTTTCCCTTTAGGAAAATCCAAATAATAAAAAAAAAAAAAAAAAAAAAAATAATCATTGCAATAACAAAAAGATTTTCCCTTTAGGAAAATCCAAATAATCATTGCAATAACAAATAGATTTTCCCTTTAGGAAAATCCAAATTATTTATTGGTATTTAATACTATTTATAGCTAATTGTGACAACAACATGGAGATAAAATCAAGTTTCATCAATCGTTTACACCCATGTCGTCCAGTTTAGTAGACTTCCACCTCCAGCATTGGTGACTGGGTCCAATTTTGCCAGTAAAGCAGAACTTCTTCACCATAGCAAACAAGCATTGCTTCACTTCCCGAAGTTAACACAGGGAAATACTGTGAATGTTTTTTATTAGAATAAATGGTCACGAGCAGACAAATGGGTTACTTTCTCGTCGGGAATTCACTTTGGCGATGGAATTATCAAATGGAGTGGCTTGATACTGTTCGGAGTACATAAATAAATGAAGGAATGGGCTGTGTTTACAGCTACTGAGAGAGAGAGAGAGAGAGAGAGAGAGAGAGAGAGTGAGCCATCTATTTGATCAGCGACTTCTCGGCCACGCATGTGACAATTGTTGTGTCTGGTTTGGGTAATTGTTCCCTGTTGAGGTCTCGTTTGACAGTAAAGGGTCACATCCGAGGTTATGGTATACCCTCGGCTAAATGACTATATTGGACCATAAGTTTATTTTGTGATGGTGTCCATTTAGTAAATAATGGCTATTACTGGTGATATAACCAAAATAATCTGCTGATGTCTTGATTCGGACCGCGAACAGTCATGTAAAATTTAGTTGGAGGTCAAGGTCACACAACAGTCTGTAATAGCCAAACCAGACCTGTTTGGGAAATACGCCGTCTCTGTGCAACGTTTTGTAGGGTGCCACACCCAGCCACGCTTCACTTTTAAGCGATTGTCCAGCACGAAAATCTTGACGGCGGCTATGGGAAAATGGACTTATAACAGATCTTCACTTGCTCTTTTTTGATGGGTGAGAGGGGGGGGGGTGGCTGGCTGGGGTTAATGCCTTTTGAATATCACGATATCATAGCTTATAAGAGGTCATCGCCACCAATAGGTGGTCTGGGCTCTCCAGCAGCGCGGAGAAAGACAAATAAGTCAACAGATACGCGATTTTTGATCACATAAGGTATTAAAGAGGCTACGTATGGCACATTTCAGAAGGCAAATGAAGCAAAACTTTACTTCCAAAAGATGATAAAAAGTTCAAATGAACTTTGAATTCCACCTTTTCAGTCACAGAAGCTTTTAACTTGTCAATGACATAGGGTATTCTTGTGTCAAAAGAGCAAGAACGGGTCAGATAATGGATCCGAGAAGCTAGTTTTGGCAGCTATCAGGCGCGAAATGAAACAAAATTTTGCTTTCAAAATACAACTAGTTTTAATAGATTGTCAATGCTACCTTTTCAATCATAGAAACGTTCTATCCCTCGCGGATATTCTTGTGTCGAAAGAGTGGTTCGTGTACATGAAAACTCTTCCTGGTCATTGCGTTTGATCGAGTTGTGTACTTCTTTTATTATATATAGAGATTGTTTGGACATCCGTAGGTGATGTGATTTCTTTGAAATCATATATCCGTGCCCAAATCATTTCTGGTAAATTGAATCCAATTTGAACTTGGCGTGTAATTGTATGGTAGAGTAATTGTGAAATTCGCCATAATAGTTTTGCGGCTTTTGTCCTGGAATTTTTGAACTTATGAGAATTTGACTGATGCCTAACGAAAGTCATCAAGGTTTAATTGAGGTGACTGTGATTTAATTTGGTAGGGTTACAGCAAATTCTTATTTATTATTAACTTCTGTTAATGACTTGAATTCACTCGGCAAGGGCCGTGGAGCAAATTGAAAGTTCAAACTTTGTGTGTGTGTGTGTGTATGGGGTGGGGGGGGGGGGTGGGGGATTGGGGGTTTCTGCCGCGAAGTGGGGCATGCTCACATAGAAGAGTTTTGAAATAGGACACCCTTAGAATGCATCTCTAGCGTACTGTCCGGTGAGACAAGTCCAAGCGACGACCGTCGGAAGACTATATGGAGATTCCTCGTTGGACGACTTGTACTGTCTGGTTGGTCTCTTGACTTAAATCGGTTGGGGGGGGGGGGAGGCATGCAAGCACAAGAATACACAGTATTCGGCGTTACAGAGGGTTCTATCCGCATCAGGTGAAGTACTGAAGCCCAAGATATTCATACCGACACCAAATATTTGTTAAAAACATGTTTTGACTCACCATTTTCACACAGGTAACAAATAATTTTTGGAAGCGGTTGCCGTATGCCAGAACGCTAGAGATGCATTCTAAGGGTGTCCTATTTCAAAACTCTTCTATGTGAGCATGCCCCAAGACCCCACTAGCATGGCCAGCACTTGCTGTTGGCCATCTGCTACTTCGCGGTAGAAACGTACGACACCTCCTCCTCCCCGCCCCCCCCCCCCCCCCCCCCCCACGCACACACTAACTTTTGAACTTTGAAATTGCTCCATGGCCCTTGGCGGGTGTATTCAACTCAATAACAGATGGCCTTTGGTTTGGGAAATTTAAAACAATACGACGCCACACCTTTGATTCGTAATAAATTTGAATCTCAAAGAAGAAAATGACAATATTCACCAGTCCTCTGAATTGGCTGTGACATTAAATTTTGGCAATGCCGTCGCAACTGCCACCGTCGTCAAATTCAATGAAGGCGGAGGGGGGGGGGGGGGGGGGGGGGGGGGGAGTCATATGGTCATAAAAAATAATAGATTCTCAGTGTTGTACTTTCGATTTCAAATCTCGCTCTTTCTGGTCTCGGTTCTGGTGTTGGGAAATCTTTCTGTCGACTTGAATAATGAGTTCTTCTCTGTCATAAATGCATATATTTAGATCCGAGTGATAGCATGTCGCAATGTGAAAGGCACAAATTCTGTCATTACACTGTGTTGAACAGTGCACATGCTTCTCTAACCACGTGAAGTGAATGACAATGCGTTTTTGAAACAAAAGGCTTTGACAAGGGAATGAAATTGTACTTTTG